>QRDG01000416.1:1076351-1199324 GCA_012064385.1 Puccinellia tenuiflora
GGTTGACTTTTCGAGGGAAACCACTTCAAATTCGATGTGCCTATTCGGAAAGGCCCGACAAGGGTTGGTTGTGGCATCGCCGCCTAGCCCATGTCAATATGAGAACTTTGCAAAGTCTCACAAGGGGGGCCACATTCTTGGACTAAAAGACAGATGTCTCTTTTGCCAAAATCTGTGTTTGTAGGGCTTGTGTTGAAAGGAAAGATGCATGATTCTCCCCATCCCATCCGTCCAAGACTATTATTTCATCCAAGAGGATCTTGGAGCTCTCCATGTGGATCTTTTGGTTGCCGTTCCCGAAGCTAGTCTTGGTGGGAAGAAGTTGTTGCTTGGTGATTGTTGATGATTATTCAAGATACTTGGGTTTATTTCTTCAAGTCGAAGAGTGAGACCAACCAACAAACCTTCATCGACTTCTCCATTGAAATGCAACGTCAACACAATTCCCCATATGGCAATTAGAAGTGATAATGGCTCCGAGTTCAAAAACTACACCCTCAATGAGTTTGTTAGTGAAGAGGGCATTCGTCATCATATTCCGCAACTATACCCCTCAAACAAAATGTGTAGCCGAGAGGAAGAACCGGACTCTTATGGATATAGCAAGGTCCATGTTAGCGGAGTTTAAGACTCCTTGACCTTTTGGGCGGAGGCTATTTCCACGGCTTGTCACTCCTCCAACCGGCTCTACTTCCGCAAAGGGTTGAACAAGACTCCTTATGAGATCCTCACCGGCAACAAACCTAACATCTCCTACTTCCGTGTCTTCGGTTGTAAGTGTTTCTATTTGATCAAGGTGTTGTCGCTTAACTAAATTTCGCATCTAAATCTCTAGAGGGTATTTTGTTGGTTACGGTGCCGAATCCCACACTTATAGAATCTATGATAAAGCCACACGGCGTATCATAGAATCTTGTAGTGTCGTGTTCGAGGAAAATAACGGCTCCCAGTGCGCAATTTCATGTTTCCGATTTGATTATTGTAATTCCTCAAGAAGCCATAAGAGAATGGGTGTGGGATTCTTCCGCCCCATTGAGGAACCCCTTGTAGTGGATCGAGAGGGACAATGCTCTACTCAAGTGGAGCCTTCATCTACTCAAGAAATCTTGCCAATGGAGAACCTATTGCACCAACCCAAGAACAAGTTGAAGACCCTCAACCTCATGATCAGTTGCTATGCAAGAGCCCAACTCTCCTATCCGTGAGCTCATGCTAGCCATGATCTAGACCTTGCTCAATCTCCTCTTCATCAAATGTTGAAGCCGCTCCTAGTGATGATCAAGGTCAACCTTCCGGTCAAGACGGGACCCAAATGATCAAGATGATCAGTGATACCTCCAAGATGCAATGCTGAGGATATCGAAGCCCGTCGTCGCTAGAGTTGAAAGAACCATGGCACGTCGTGAACATTTCCTTGAGATAGTGATTGGTGATGTGAGAGGCAAAGTGTCCACCCGAAGGCAATTGGCGAACTTTAGTGACCATCAAGCTCACATTGCCATGTTTGAACCGAAGAAAGTGGCCGAAGCTCTTGAAGATCCCGATTGGTTGCTAGCTATGCATGAAGAACTCAACAATTTCGAGCGCAACAAAGTTTGGAAGCTAGTTGAGAAGCCAAAGGAGTGCCGCAATGTTATTGGCCAAAGTGGATTTTCAAGAACAAGCAAGATGAGCATGGCATGGTTGTGAGGAACAAGGCTAGATTGGTGGCTCAAGGGTACTCTCAAGTTGAAGGCATTGATTTTGGAGAGACCTATGCTCCCGTGGCTCGCCTTGAGTCCATCCGTATCCTTCTTGCTTATGCATCCCATTATAACTTTAAATTGCAACAAATGGATGTTAAAAGTGCCTTTCTTAATGGTCCCTTAAAGGAGTTGGTGTTCGTTAAGCAACCCCCGGGGTTGAGGACCCCAACTTCCCTAACCATGTCTACAAGCTTGATAAGGCCTCTATGGACTTAAACAAGCACCACGTGCGTGGTATGAGCACCTTAGAGAGTTATTGTTAGACCGTGGGTTTGAAGTTGGGCAAATTGATCCCACTCTTTTTACTAAGAGGGTTAAAGGGGAGCTTTTCGTATGCCAACTATATGTTGATGATATTATTTTGGCTCGTCTAACAAGCTTTTAATGATGAATTTTCAAAGCTTATGACCGATAGGTTTGAGATGTCTATGATGGGCGAGTTGAGTTGAAGTTCTTCCTTGGTTTTGAGATCAAGCAATTGAGAGGAGGGACCTTCATTAGCCAAGAAAAATATATTCAAGACATGCTCAAGCGGTTTAATATGGCCGATGCTAAGGAGAAGAAGACACCTATGGATACCAAATGCCATCTACAACTTAACCCAAAGGGTATAGATGTGGATCAAAAGCTTTACCGCTCCATTGATAGGTTCTTTGCTTTAACTTTGGCATCTAGACCGATATTGTGGTGAGTGTAGGTGTGTGTGCAAGGTATCAAGCGGCTCCTAAGGAAAGCCACTGTTGGCGGTCAAGAGAATTCTACGATATTTAGTTCATACCCCAAGGTTTGGTTTGTGGTACCCAAGGGATTCCTCTTTCACTCTTCGTGGGTTCACGGATTCGGATTGGCCGGTGATCAAGATGATAGGAAATCAACTTCCGGGCTTGCCAATTCCTTGGTAGGTCCTTGGTGAGTTGGTCTCTAAGAAGCAAAATTTTATTTCTCTCTCACCGCCGAAGCCGAGTATGTGGCCACCGCTAGTGCATGCACTCAATTGTTATGGATGAGGCAAACTTTAAAGGAATACGGTGTCACTTGTGACAAAGTGCCTCTTTTGTGTGACAATGAGAGTGCTATCAAGATCGCCTACAACCCGGTGCAACACTCAAGGACCAAGCATATTGAGATTCATCATCATTTCATTCGAGATCATGTTGCCCGTGGAGACATTGAGCTAGCATATGTGCCACAAGGACCAACTTGCGGATATTTTCACGAGCCACTTGATGAAGCAAGATTCACTTATTTGAGGAATGAGCTAAATATCGTGGATTCGAGGGAGCTTGGCTTGACCATCTTGCATACACACCTATAGTTTCAACTTCTATCTTGGTTTAGGTGTAGGCATGAATTTAGGGGGAGTGTTGTCCTAATAAATTGGGCTCTCCCGCCCCCCAATATGCCTATAGTAAAAATTTATTTATCTCTATTTTCATTCATGAATTGTGAGCTTAAATGACGAGTATTGGTTATGGACCCAAGATATATCTTCGCGGTGCCATGCCATAAACTCATACATGGTGGCCTAGGCCACCGACCTTTTTCCTAGTGAAGAGTTGGATCTTTTGGGATTTATTGGATTTTATTTGCAAATCTTTTGTTCTTATGGGAAACTCACTCAATCTTGGCTTTTATTGTTTTGGCTGTTGCAATTTGAGTGTGAGTACCATCCCAGTTTGTGTTGTCTATCCCAAGCCTCTCCTTGCCCCCAAAACTTGCTCCTCTTGCCACATACATGTCCAACACTCAAAACTGGCTTTCCTGAGGTGTGGGGGCCGGAGACTCCGGTGTCTAACCCCGGAGACTCCGGTCTAGGCAGAGTCTCCGCCCTAAGCCACGGAGAATCCGGCACCCCGGAGGTCTCCGGTGTGCTTAGGCCGGAGACTCCGGTCTCGGCGTTTTCCAGAGGGTCTAAAGGGAGTCGGGGTGGGGAGTTGAAATCACAAACTCTCTCACCACCCGACCCCTACCTCTCCACCTGCCGCCGCCCTCACCTGGTGAAGCTCCTCGGCCACTCCCCGCAGCCGGAATCCGCCGTCCAGCAGGCCTCCCCTTCTCTCAACGTTGGGGAACCTCCTCCCCACCATTGGTGACCTCCACCATGTCGAGCAGCGGTACCTCCCTCTCTCCCTCTCTAGTTTCATCTAGATCTTGGATAGCGTGTGTAGTGTTGCTCCCTATGGTGTAGAATCTCTTGCTGGCTTGTTTCATCTCAATGTATCAATTCTAGCATCTTAGCAATCGAATTTTGACCTAACCTAGATTCTCAGCCTCAGGGCCGGAGACTCCGGCCTGTCCCAGGCCGGAGACTCCGATGTGGCCGAATCTCCGGCCCCTGAGACCAGAATCTCCGGTGTAGATCAAGTTTGTGTGCTTTTGATTCTCCAATTGATGCATCTTTTGTTTCCTTGGACATGTATGCTTATCCCCTGCTACCTCCTATCTGTTTACTCAGAGGATCCTCACATCGTCTCAAGAAAATCACTCACAACCCCAATAAGGTGACCCGGAAAGAAAAGAGGGGCTCTAGGGCTTATTTGGATCGGACCGAGGATGGCCGTTTGGTTCAGCGTGACAGAGGGGCAGAGGCTAGAGAGGCTGCGCAGAGAAGAGCTGAAGAAGAATTCCTTGCTAGAGAGAGGGCCAAGAAAGCTAAATTTGACAATTTGACCACCCTTAGTGGGTTGAACAAATCTGAGTTCCGTGCTATGAGGTCACAGCCTTTCTTTGATATGCCACAAAACTCCATCAACCCTCACTTTTGGAGAAAGGAACAAGAGATTGTGATGAATGAAGTGTATGCCAAGCTCTCGGGTCCTAACAAGGTTTGTGTGCAAAAGGTGCTTAATCTTTCCGCTCTTAGCACCAAACCTTATTTCCAAGAGGCCGTGTGGATTGTCCGCAAGCTTGGGTTGGAGCACCTCATGACGCTTCAACAAAACTATGACATCAACTTGGTGTACCAATTCTTGCAACCATTCAGTTTGGAGAAGATGAAGATGTCAAGTTGACTTGGATGACCGGGCCGATGAAGTGTGAGTCCTCTATGACTCGGTTCGGTGAATTACTTGGCTATGTGTCCGCAAGGGTGAAGCTCCCAAGGAAGAATCATGCATACGGAAGGAGTCCATTATGACAAAAACAAGATGACACCGCTTTATCTCAACAAGTCCGCTGTTGGCTCCAACAGTACCTTCTTCCAACTTTCAATATCCTCCTTCGCATGTTAAGGTGCAACATTGCACCCCAAGCCGGAATGTGGATGCAATTCGTGGAGGGCTTGTCAACCTCCTTACTCACTCCCATACGGTGCTTCAAGCCGGAGTTAATTGTCAAGGGTTTGAGATTGATGTGATGGACTTCATAAAATGTGAGTTGCATTGGGCGGTGCATGAGATGAAAAATCCTATCTATGGACCTTATGTGATGATGCTCATCCTTGATCAAGTGCCACAACTCAACCGTGAGCTTTTCACCGTTCACAAGGCGGGCGCCTTCAAATCCTCAGCATGACAAGCCTTCTTCTTCAAGTGGTCCCTCTCGTGTTCAGTTGCATCAAGTGAAGAAGAGGAGGAAGAAGATGTGGCACCCGTCTGTAGGAGGAGTAAGAATGCCGACCCTCCCTCATGGGTTAGCAAGGGCAAAGATGATGTGCAAAGGAAGATAAAGAAGCTTAGTTGGTTTTTGAAAAGATGGTGATCCGCATTGAATGTGTGCCTCCACCGAGAAAATCACGAAGGTTATAAGGAGAGGAAGTTAATCATCTCCAATCAAAATAAGTTGTTCAAGGAGTTGGAGAAAAACGAAGGGACAAGACCCCTCCACCTTCTCCTTCTCCTCGCATTGGCAAAGCAATGCAAGAAGAGCTTGACAGAAGAAGATGAATCCTCCGGTAGTGAGCCGGCAAGTCCTATGATGCTTGGCACGCAAGGAAATTCCCTTGGGCCGATTTTGATTTTGAGGACGTGTCCTCCCATATGCCTTCTTCCTCGCGTAACACCGGCAAGGTCTCAATGCCTCAAAGGGAGATTGAAGAAGATGAGGATTGCTAGTGGATCGCAATATGATGAGGATGATGAGGATGATGACGGCACCGACGAGGACTCCGAGTGATCTCTTTGGGGACCGTTAGCATCGCCTTTCTTCCTTTTTGGTGTCTCGATGCCAAAGGTGGGAGAAATGGTCTAGTAGGCTATTGTGGGATTTGCATGGGTCGGGCCACAAAGCATTTGCATTGTATCAGTCCTAAGAGCTTGTGTTCCCTTTTATTTCGTGTGTTAAACTTTGTGTTGAACTCTATTCTATTTGCTTCTTTTTATGTGTGAGATGTGGATCTTGTGGTCGTTAAGGAGACATGATATCGGTTTTTATCTATGGTTGAATTATTGTGAGGTGAAATATGCTTTGGAATTATTTATTCTCACTCACAGGTATGGTTGCTAACATTATCATCAACCCTCTATATCATGTTCCTTATGTTGCAAATGTTTTGTGGCATCCTCCCCTATATGTGGGTTTCCTCTCATATGTGTAACTTGTCTAATATGCACACATTAGGGGAGATGCTATTTGTCACATGATATGATCCTTTTATTTGCAAATCCTAGTGTTGTCATCTAACACCAAAAGGGGGAGATTGAAAGAACATTTCCTAAACCCTATTAGTTTTGTGTGTTAGTTAACAACACTAATGATATCTAATATGATTGCTAAGTGATGCAGGTTACTTGATATATTTCTACCTTTAGCTTCACTCACAAAAAGCGAAGAAATGGCAAAGTGTTCTTGCTGCAGGAAATTCCTGGCCGGAGTTTCCGGCTGTCAGGCCGGAGTCTCCGGCCCCTGGATTTTCCTGCCCTCTGGCCAGCGTGTGGTGCGGTACTGGATACCCTCCGGAGTACCACGGAGGGTGTCCGGAGTCTCCGGCCCTGGCGACCGGAGTCTCGGCCAGTCCTGCGTCCTCGACCAATTCTCCGCCCGGGTGCGGAGTCTCCGTCCTGCACCGGAGTCTCCGTCCTGCACCGGAGTCTCCGGTCCTCCAGACCGGAGTTTCCGGCCCTCCCCAAAGCAAGCGACGTGTGGGTGCGCCACTGTATGGGTGTCCGGAGAAACCCCGGAAGGAGACCGGATTCTCCGACCTACACCGGAGTCTCCGGCCCACTTAGGCCGGAGTCTCCGGCATAAGTGACTCCAACGGCTATAATTCTCAGAGGGGTATAATACCCCTCCACCTACCTCAGACCAGCCAGCTCGTCCAGCATTTATGAACCCTAATATTTGAGAGCTCAAAATCACAAGATCTTCCAATTCCTCCGTCCAAACGCGTTGATCTTCGGAGGATTGAAGGAGAAGACCCGGATCTACATCTTCACCAAGTCGTTCTTCATTTCCCCCTCATTCTCTCGAGGATTCTTGTTTCTAGGGTTAGCTTTGTGTTACCCTAGATTCTTGTGCTCATTTGTTGTTGTATTTGTGACAGTGTCTGTTGATTTGGGAGCCCCCAATTCTGTGTGGTGTGTGCCCCAAGAACCGTGTAAGGGCTCCGGATTCCGCCTTGAAGGACTCCGAATAGTGGAAGGTGAACCAAGCCTTTGTGGCAAAGTTCATCGGAGAATAGGGTGAGGCCTTTGTGGCGTTGAGTAGGACTTTGTGGCGAGCTCACACCCCTCAACGAGACGTACTCCCTTAACAGGAGGAAACTCGGGAATACATCCTTGTCTCCGCGTGCTTCCCTCGGTTATCCCTTTCCATCTATCTTGTTCTTACGTTGTGCTACTTGTTTAATCGTTTTTGCCATCTTGTTCATATAGGTAAATTCATCGTAGATGCATGTCTAGATAATTTACCGTTTTTGCTAAAGCCTAAAATTGAAACAGATTTAAAATTTGGTGTAGCACCTATTCAGCCCCCCCCCCCCCCCCCCCCCTCTAGGTGCCCATACGATCCTTTCACATGCAAGAGGCAAGGAAGACAAGGGAATAAAAATAAATATTTTGGCAATAAATAAGGCAATTCAACACAAGAGCCAATATGAAGATGAACAAAAATATTCTACCACAAGTGTGATATCAATTGTCCAAGGACAATGAGTATTAGAAAATATTTTCCCGGTGAGTAGAGATATCCAAGGTCATCCTCACAAGATAAATATATGGCAAGAGATATGAGATAAAAACACCATATTTTAATAAAGTTTGTTGGTAGTTCCAACTATTCAAACCAACCAGCAAAGCCATGGTTAGAATAAAATGGAACAATGGTTTCTCAAATAATATATGGAAATGCATATTAGAGAAAAACCACACCCAGCAAACTCACACAAACAAGATCCAAAATATAACCACAAAGAAATTTGGAACTTGTTCGAGCAAACATGCCACATAGAAATAAGATAATTCACAATATCAAATCTAAGTGACAAACCTCAAATGTTCACATTTTGTGGGATTGTAATGTGCACATAGCTTATTACTCCCCTATAATGTGATAAATCATTTTATTTAAGCAAGAGGCAAATAAAACCAACTAGAGAAATTAATGGACATTGTGGAATTTGAATTTCTCATGAATATGACATACCACATAGTAACTAGATAATATTGAAATATCAATACTAGGTGGTGTGCCTCATGTACACACATTTTTAGGTTTGTGAAATGCACAAAGCATATCACTCCCCCAAAATGGGATAGTCCATTAATATCTCAAAGAGAGCCAATTGAAATCAACACAAGATCCAATAAAGCTCAACACAAAGTTACACATACATGATACACAACTATCATACACAACCTTGAATAACAAGACAAGTAGTAAAGTAGCATATCACATACAAGCACATGCTAGGAACAAACTAACACATGCAAGGGAGCAAGCAACTTTCAATGTATATATATATGATTAAATACAAGTTACCGCAAGGAGGAGCATTGGATATGAGATAGAGCAATATATTCCAATTGACTTGGCTTGACGAAATATAACCATGAAGATCCCTTAATTCTTCAAAAGTAGCCAAGTCTCCAATCTCCTCCAACAACACCTATTGATCAGTTTGAGCTTGTTGGTCCCCAACCAAGTTGGATCCTAAGAGGTTAGTCACAATAGACTTGGCAACCCAAATGGTTCTTTTCTTGACACCACTTTGAGTTCCCACAAATTTGGCAAACACATTGCCAACTCTATCCTTTCTAAGTGAATACACATCATCAATTAAGATGGGGTTGGATATGTTACCGACGGTGCATGAAGAAGCAAAGTGACCCTTGCCACGGCAAAGGTAGCAACATCGACTCTTCTCTTTCTTCTTGATAGGCTCCTCAACTTGAGGAGCGTTGACTTGAGTCTTCTTAGGAGGTGGCCATTGTTCAACTCGTGGTTGAGCATGAGATTGAACAAGAGGCCCCTTCCCTAGTTGCTTCTCACTAAGAGGCTTCTTCTTCATTGGGCAATCCCGAACATGGTGCCCTTCAATCTTGCACTTGAAGCAAGTAATCTTGGCCAAATTCTTTCTTCTTCTCAACCTTGGACTTGTTCTTGTTGTTGGAGTTGAATCCAAGTCCACTCTTGTCATTGGGGGATTGTTGCACACTCAACATATTGTCAAGTGCACTCTTCCCTTCTTGACGCTTTTCCAAGCCTTTCTTCATAGAAGTGGCTTGGGCCTTGAGCTCTCCTCTTTTCTCTACATGGTTAGTGACAACACAAGTACTAGAGGAGGTAGATGCATCATTGTTAGAGAAACAAGGCAAAGAAAGTAATTCATCACAAGATGTGCCACATTACGAGTGGATGAACTACTAGGACTAGCACATGTCAATATAGCATTTTTAGTTAAAGTTGTGCTATTGTCCACATGAGACTCACAAGATGTTACCTTGGTAGTGGTAGCCTCATGAGCTAACTTTATACTAGCATAGGATGCTAGAAGATCATCATTAGAGCTAGATAGCTTTTCATGACATTCTTCCAATTTCCCATACTTGCTAGTTAGCAACTCAAGTTGAGCCCTTAGCTCAACATTCTCCTTCAAAATAGATGCTTTACAAGAAGTGGAGTTAGTAGCACAAGCATCATTAACATTAGGAATGGAAGAATAAACCTTGGATAGCTCTTCCTTAAAGCTAGCATTTTCCTTTTTCGTGACTTTATATTTAGCAATTGCATGGTCACGTTCTTTAATGATTTTAGCAATTATATCATTGTGAGACTCCTCAGTATTTTTTAGTTTATCCTCAAGAGAAGCCTGAGTCTCTTGCTCTTCCTCAAGAGCATCTTCTAACGATGCCTTTTCCATAGCATCGTCTCTTTCAATCTTACCCTTTCCTTCGAGGCTTGCTTCCAAAGCCTTAATTGTAATCTCACGCTCAATAAGGGTTTCCATTATTTCAAAAAGGATAGCATGAGCATTTTTATTTTTAGGAAGGGCATTAAGAACCATTATAACTTTCTTATGAAAGGATTCTTCATCATCATCACATCTTCTTCATCATTATTATCATTATCATCACTAGAAGAAGATTTAGCCATAAGGCAATGAGTGGTGGATGAAGATGAAGCAAACATATCATCAAGAGATTTATCTAAGCAGTTTTTGGATGATATGCAACGACTATCAACACTAGCATGTATGACATTTATAGTGCTATGTGTGTTTAGGTCCAAATATGAGGCATTGCAACAAGATAGAGATAAAAGATCATCAAAAATGAGCTCAATATCAATATTGCACAACCTATCACTACTCACCATCACATTAGTTTGTGGCTTAGCACATTTTGGTGAAGTAGACGAAGACGAGAACTCGTCACGGTCGGAGGTGGAGGGACAACAATCATCCTCAATATTGTTGGACACTCCATATTTATCTTGAAGCTTGGTCCAAAGCTCATGAGCATCCCGGAGAGGTATGATTGACTCAAAAACTACAACACTCACAAATTTGCAAAACTCATTAGAAGCTAGAGCATCTAGATATGAGTTTTTCTCATCCTCTAAAGTCGTACTTTCATAATCCTTTGTAGGAGAAAAACCTATATCTAAGATACGCTCAATATTGGGGTCGAAGACTCGTAAGTGACTAAGCATATGAGTTTTCCAAACATTAAAATTTGTGCCATTGAATATAAACATGGAATTGTGCACTAATCCTCTAAACGACATCTTACTCTCTAGGCGGTAAAGCCAACTAAGAGAGACGAGGCTCTGATACCAAATGAAAGGACAAGGATGTCGCCTAGAGGGGGGGGGGTGAATAGGCGATTTAAACTTTTTGATTTAAGGCTTGATAATTGCGGAATAAAACTAGATGTTTAAATTAACAAGCCAACAACCTAAAATACTAGGTTTGCCTAAGTGCACCAACAACTTATGCTAAGGAATAAAACAACAAGGTGATAGCAATATATATGACTTCAAGCACGAAGGCTATCACAATGTAAATTGCATAAGTAAAGAGCTCGGGTATAGAAATAACCGAGGCACACGGAGACGAGGATGTATTCCCGAGTTCCTCCTTGTTAAGGGAGTACGTCTCGTTGGAGGGGTGTGAGCTCGCCACAAGAGGCCTACTCAAGATGCCACAAAGGCCTCACCCTATTCTCCGATGAACCGCACCCAAGGGTTTGGTTCACCTTCCTATATCGAAATCCTTCAAGGCGGAATCCGGAGCCTTTACAACAATCTTTGGGGCACACACCCACAACCAAATTGGGGGCTCCCAAATCTTCCCCGAAGCTTCACAACTCGAAGGCTTCGCGGCACCACCAACCGTCTAGTGTACACAATGCACCCAAGAGGCACAAGCTCTCGGGAACACGATGCACCCAAGAGTAATAAGCTTCTCAACGTCAATCCCAGGAATCACCGCGAAGAGCACAACCCGATGCAACTAATGCAAAGGCAAGAACACACCAAGTGGTCAAATTCTTCTCCCCAAAATCCAACCAAAGCAACTAATGCTATGAAGGGATTTAGGAGGAAGAACAAAGGAGAAACACCAAGAACACTAAAATCTAGATCCAACGAGTTCCCCTCACTTAGAGGAGATTTTGTTTGGTGGAGTAGTGGATCTAGATCTCCTCTCTTGTTTCCCTAAATTTGGGCAAGAATCATCGGAGGGATTAGGAGGAATCGAGCTCTCAAGTTTTGCAACAATGGAGGAGAGAGAGGGGAAAAACTAGTTGAAACAATGGGAAAGAAGCCCCTTTTATATGGAGCCTCAAAATGTGGCCATTGGGGGCAGAAAAGCTCCCAGCCCCGACAGCCAGGCCTAGGGCCGACCTGGGGCCGGCCTGGCTAGGCAGGAACCCGAAGTGGCCGGCCTTGGCCCGGCCTGAGCCCGGCCTGGGCTGGCCAAACTGTAGAAAAACATCCAACACGAAAACAAACATATTTTGATCATCCGAACTCCATTTTCGATGTTCTTGGGCTCCTTGGAATCGCAACGAAAAGCTCTATAAGAATATACAGAGAAACATCATAGTCCAACAAGGGAGAATAAAACCAAATGTGGAAAGGTAAAACCTTCTCTCGCAAACCGGAAATGCTATATCTTTTGCAAATGAAGTCCGAATGAAGTGAAACCAATTTTGTTGGAAAGAGGACGAAAAATGCTACCCTTGGAAATAGAAAACAAGCAATGGAGATTTTGCAAATAATTGGAAGATTGAGACCTCCCATAAGGATGAATCGACAAAATCCCCAATACCGAAAACGCAATAAGGGACGCATATGAAAACACGTTTTCGGTGAACTTAGCCTTGTCATGACAAGAACGACAAGCACCAAGACCACACCATGATAAGAGCCAAATAAGAACCAATAAGATGATTGCAAGGATGCAAAGGTTTGTGCTCTCTACGATGATACGATCAAGATATTCGATCGAGAGCCCCTCTTGATAGAACGGCTATCTATCCTATAACCCGGTCTCTCAACTAACATCACGAGACCGGTAAAATAGAATGCCTATCAATATCATACCTTTGCATTGCGCTTAATCCACTTGAGGTCGATGAAGACGATCTTCATCTCCTCAAGGTGAACCACCTTTCTTGATTGCGCTTCGCTTGGTGAAGAACTCACATGTTGCTCCCCCATACACCAATATGGGAGAGCACCTCTTCGGCATATCTTCACTTGGACTGAGTGTTGATCAACCCGCACTTAGCCTTGATCAACAAATACTCTTCTTTCCATAGCCTTGAATCCAACAAATGGAGATCAAGCAAATCAAAAGGGACACACCTACAAGTAGCTCAATATAAACATTAGTCCATAGAGATTGTCATTAATTACCCAAAACCATGCATTGGGGCAAACCATGCACTTTCAGCAACCCATCCATCAGGAGCAGGAACTAAATTCCTTAACATCAAGTGATGAAGTTACTACGCTGCCAGTGCCGGTTCAGCAGATTTTGGATGAATTCGAAGCTCTGTTTGGAGATCCAATTGACCTACCACCTCGGCGTGCTTGTGATCACCAAGTGCCACTGATGCAAGGGGCACAACCAGTTAATGTTCGGCCATACAGATACACACCCCACCAGAAAACAGAATTGAAAGACAAGTGCAAGCAATGCTGAAAGCATGGTACTATCAGGCGCAGTTCTAGTCCATTTGCTTCACCCATACTCCTGGTACGCAAGAAGGATGGCACATGGCGATTTTGTGTGGATTATCGCCAGCTCAACAACATCACTATAAAAAATAAACATCCTCTGCCCATTGTTGACGAGCCTCCTTGATGAACTGGCCAGAGCCAGATGGTTCAGTAAATTGGATTTGAGTTCTGGGTATCACCAGATCCGAATGGCCGAGGGAGAAGAACATAAAACTACATTTCGCACACACCAAGGGTTATACGAGTTCATGGTCATGCCTTTTGGCTTAACTGGCGCACCAGCCACCTTCCAGAGTGCTATGAATCTGCTCTTTGACAAGTTAATGTGCCATGGTGTCCTTGTTTTCATGGACGACATCCTCATATACACTTCCACTCTGGAGTCACACCTGGAGCTTCTTCGACAAGTGCTGACTATTCTAAAAGAGAACAAGCTGATGATTAAGAAGTCCAAATGCTTATTTACCCAACCACAATTGGAATACCTTGGGCACATTATCAGTGGAGAGGGTGTCGCCACTGACCCCGCAAAGGTGTTGGTAGTGCAAAGCTGGCCTGTTCCAAAGAACCTGAAGGAGTTGAGAGGCATCTTGGGGATGACAGGCTATTACCGCAAATTTATCAAGAATTATGGGATCATTAGTCGAGTCTTGGCAGATATGTTAAAAAAGGGCATACAGTTTCAATGGACACCAGCTGCCGATGAGGCCTTTCGAGATCTCAAACATGCTCTCACCTAGGCCCCAGTTTTGGCTGTGCCCGACTTCTCCCAGCCATTTGTGCGAGAAACCGACGCCTGCCAGACAGGGATCGGAGCGGTCCTTATATAGAAAGAGCATCCCATAGCATATCTCAGCAAGTCATTGTGCCCCAAGAACCAGATGCTCTCGACATATGAGAAGGAGTGCTTGGCGATCCTGCTTGCCGTCGAAAAATGGCGTCCATATCTGCAGTGTCGGGAGTTTACCATTCGCAGTGATCAGAAAAGTCTGCTCCATCTCACTGAGCAGCGTTTGATGACAGGCATGCAACACAAGGCTTTTGTCAAACTACTAGGACTCAACTATAAGATCCAGTACAAAAAGGGCATTACCAATTTTGGCCGCAGATGCTCTGTCCCGACGTGATCATAGCAGCTCCATCCTGGCAATATCCGCAGCAGAACCTACATGGTTAAAAGTCCTGACAGACAGATATGCAGATGATCCTGCAGCCCAAACCTTGCTGACGGAATTGAGTCTCTCTCCCTCAAATGCAAAAGGGTACTCACTGGACCAGGGTGTCATTCATTTTTAGGGTCGCATTTGGGTAGGAAACAATACTATGGCACACAACCATATCATTCAGTCCCTGCGCTCCAGTGGCATTGGAGGCCATTCCGGTGTGTTGCCACATACCAAAGGGTGAAAAGAATGTTTGCCTGGCCTAAAATGAAGCAAACAGTGCAAGCTTATGTCAGTTCGTGTTCCATCTGTTAACAAGCTAAGGTAGAACACACCAAATTGCCAGGACTTCTGCAGCCTCTACCCATCCCTCCATTTCCATGGCATACAGTGAGTCTAGATTTTGTGGAAGGGCTTCCCAAATCTCATGGATTCGATGTGATTCTGGTAGTAATTGATAAGCTGACCAAGTATGCCCATTTTCTAACTCTGAAGCACCCCTTTACGGCTGCACAAGTTGCTCAAACCTTTCTTGATGGCATTTATAAACTGCATGGTCTGCCTAAGTGCATCATATCAGATCGAGATAAAGTCTTCACTAGCAACCTATGGCAAGAGTTGTTCAAATTGACAGACACCCAGCTAATGATGAGTTCTGCATACCATCCCCAAACTGATGGTCAGACCGAGCGTCTGAATCAATGTCTGGAAGGGTTCCTTCGTTGCTCAGTACACGCCAAGCTACCCAGTGGTAAAAATGGCTTCCTCTGGCAGAGTATTGGTATAACACGTCATACCATTCTGCTATTCAGCGTTCCCCATTCGAGACGCTCTATGACATGTGCCCAGGCATTTTGGCATCCCTGATGAGACACAAGTGTCCTATTCAGAGCTGGACACTCTGCTCCAGGAACGTGCGGTCACCATGTCCCTGCTTCAAACAACAACTGCTTCGTGCACAAGCCAGGATGCGCAAGCAAGCTGACAAACATTGGGTCAAGCGTGTCTTCGATGTTGGGGATCAGGTATACCTCAAGGTGCAGACTTACATCCAGACCTCTATTGCGCACCGCAGCACTCAGAAATTGGCGTTCAAATTCTACAGGCCATACAAGATCACTCAACGTGTGGGTGAT
This sequence comes from Puccinellia tenuiflora, assembly GCA_012064385.1. Lineage (NCBI taxonomy): Eukaryota > Viridiplantae > Streptophyta > Magnoliopsida > Poales > Poaceae > Puccinellia > Puccinellia tenuiflora. The sequence goes on from QRDG01000416.1 coordinate 1,092,021, forward strand.
GTGGCGTACAAGCTCGCACTACCACCTGGCAGCTGCATCCACGACGTCGTTCATGTGCACAACTCAAACGACATCTACCTCCGACGCATCAGGTCAGTGATGATCATGCTGTTTTCCTCCTTGATCCCGCGGTGATCATGCAGCCTCTGGCGGTGTTGGCCAATCGCACCATTCAGCGTGGGGGCGTAGCGGTGGAGCAACTGCGAGTGGCCTGGGATGACGCAACACCACCGACAAGCACCTAGGAGGATGTCGCTGCTCTGAAGATGTTCTTCTCGGCAGCACTGGCTTGGGGTCAAGCTAGCTCTCAAGGAGAGGGGCATGTCACGGCCCAGGCGGTGGCCCATGACGACAAGCCCAAGCCCGGACCAGAGAAGGCGTGAGACTCTGGCAAGGACGGCATCGCTACACTACTTTGGGAGGCGTCTTCTTCCTGATGAGGGGAACGGAATAGATGAATCCCGTTGAACTCTTGTAGCTACCTCCCTAAATCCAGATTGTACCTCTGAACTTGTGGTTTTATAATATGAATCACTTGTAAGGTCGTAACAATTAAGTATTTATTTAGATAGATGCATTGTTTGTCATCTTCTTAGAGAATGAGTAATCCTTTATTACAACTACAACTAACTAATCTCCTTAGAATTGTTGCCCTCTCCTTGCTCCTAGATGTTCTTCAATGAACCAGTGACACCACACCACGGTGGACCCCACCTCTCCTTTTTTTTTACAGGACCACCTCTCCTTCTAGATGTCCTCCAATGAACCAGTGACACCACACCACGGTGGATCCTGTTCTCTCATTTTATAGTTAACAACTCTTGAATATTAAAATTGAGTTTGAGAACAAATATATTGGATATATATACATTTTTTTCAACTACTAATCTCCTTAGAATTGCTGCCCTCTCCTTGCTCCTAGATGTTCTTCAATGAACCAGTGACACCACAGCACGGTGGACCCCACCTCTACTTACTCCTAGACGTCCTCCAATGAATCAGTGACACCACACCACGGTGGATCCCATTCTCTCATTTTATAGTTAACAACTCTTGAATATTAAAATTGAGTTTGAGAAAAAAATATTGGATATATATACATTTTTGTACCTATGTGTAAAATTTCCAATGAAAAAGTGGTATTCCCAGCTGCACAGAAAAGAAAATTGTTGTTGTAAAAAAAGGAAAAATAGCTCCATTTTCTCTCAAACTTTCTCTTTTTTATGTAGCCCAAAATATAAGATTTTTTTTACAAAACTTCTAGAATACATACAATACGTACACGTAGTTGTATGCTTTATTTTAATCAACGAACTTGAAAATATATTATTAATCTAGTCTAATCTATCTCTCGAGTCTACAATATATGTTCATCATATCGTACGTTGTCTACATACTACCGGAACTTTGATCAATTGTTTTGTTGAAATCTTCATAGAACCATGTACACAATTTAACTTTCATGACATTCATAATTGTGTTCGTATCCTGATCGTGTAACAGAGTATCCTGATCATCTTACTCGTGTTGCAACAGAGTCAGCCAGTTGTACTATTTTCCCATTATTGCTACAGTTTTTTTATATATGTTTCTAAGAAAATTGTTTGTTTATGTATCGTCGGTTGTACTAGAGTGGCTCTATTCGTGTGGGTAAGGACCGATCGAGAAATTGCCTACACGCGTGGCTAATCCATTAAGGTTGCGTGCATCATTTTGATGCAGATGCTAGGGGTTCAACATCCTTTTCGAAGAAAATGGTACTTATCCATTTATGTAGGCTTTGAGCTATTGTTTTACACAAGTTTTTTCAGAATTTTTTTTAAAAATGGTGTAGTTTTGAGCCTAAGCACCGAGCTATAGCCTGGCCTGCCCTCCGTGAAGGGTAGTCCCTCCGTGTGGGCCCATGTGGCGTTGTATTTGTTTGAGCTATCTAAGGGCATCTTGAATAGTTTGTTGGCTGGGTTGTTGGTAAAAATGGTCATGTCATCAACCAATAACCTTCTCACAACTACTCCCTCCGTCCCAAAAAGGATGTCATATAGTGTCTAGATAAATTCAAATTTAGACAAAAAAATAACATCCTTTTCCGAACAGAGGTAGTACTTCATTGATTGTGTAGTTTATCCAATGTGAGGTGAGATAATGTGCAAGGGTTGTTGGTATATGAACATACTCCCTCCATTCTGGCAAAATCTAGCCGCAACTATCTTACAACTATTTGAGATGTCTTAGGGAGTTTTCCTAGTTCTTCCGACAGCCACATTGCTGGAGTTTTGATCTACTAATATGTGTGCACATGTGATGAGTGCTGGCAAAGTTGGGTGGCGCCCCAAGCGAAGGCGGAGATGTAGCTAGTAGCAGTTTTCCCTCGTTTAATGAACCGAGGTTTAACGAACCAGTAGGACTTTGAAATCAACAACGAGGTGAACGTCAACGTGTCACGCGTTCCGTTGACGAGCTTGGACCTGCACACACTCAACCAAAATACTTTGCCCCCAACGACGGAAAGGTTGTCAATCTTTCCGGTCTCGCAGAAAACAAAGTGGTTAATTGTTTGATGAAATAATGAAAAGTGACCAGTGGAGTAATGATGATGAAAAGCAAGTAAATGAGGTTGTAAACAATGTAAAAAGATGGACCGAGGGCCATGGGTTCACTAGTGGAGTCTCTCAAGTAAATAAAATATGCATGCGATGGGTGAACGAATTACAGCTAGGCAATTGACAAGATCATGACACAAACCCAATTTAGCTATGATAAAAAGAACATGATAATATTTATGGAGGCATCACAACAAGGAACAAAGACCGTTGAGTCCAACTGCGTCTTTGTCTAAAAAGTCCACCGTGGGATCGCTATCCAGCCTGTCACCCAACGGTATTAAGTTGCAAGCAACATACATTTGCATTAAGTAAAGTGCATGAAGTAAGCAATACTAATATCAAAAGAGACATTAACACCGCTGTTTTACCCTTAGTAGCAACAGCACACCCTCGCCCTTAGACGTTTCTGTCACTCGTGCCCAGGAACAAAAGGAGGCATGAACCCACTATCTAGCATAAATACTCTCTTGGAGATACACACAATCACTTGGCCAAAGTAACTACGCACATCGGAGAGCATACAAGAACATAAATCAACATATAAGAATCATGCACAATCTGAACATAACTTCATAATCCATCGGATCCCAGCAAACACATCACATAGCATTACAATAATCGATCTTGATCATGTTAGGCAGCTCACAAGATCATAGGACATGAAGCAAGCATAAGAGAGAGAGACTACCAACTAGCTACTGCCATGGACCCGTAGTCCAAGGTGAGACTACTCACAACTCATCCCGGAGGAAGGCATGGCGATGAAGAGCCCTCCGGGATCGATCTCCCCTCCGGCAGAGTGCCGGGATCAGTTTCAGATTGGACCCCGAACTAGGGTTTTCGGTGACGACGCGTCGGGGTCGAGTTTCTGGAAAATAATGGCCGCCCCCTCGGTTTTAGGTCAAGGGATTTTATAGGTGTCGGAGGGGGCCGAGGGGATGCCCCAGGAGCAGGTGCGGGTCCCACCCACGGGTCCAGGTGGGGCCGCAGGCCAGGGCCACCCGTGCCCTGTGGGTGGCCCCCAGGCCGCCCTTTGGTCCTCGGGTGTCTTCCATCGCATAAAATATCTCCGTAAATTTTGAGGGCAATCCGACGATATTTCCTGTTGTGACTTTTCTAAAATACAAAAACAACAAAAACAGGGAACTGGCACTGGGCATCTTGTCAATAGGTTAGTCCGACAAAATGCATAAAAAGGATATAATTGATAGTAAAAACATGTGACAATATCACAAAACTAGCATGGATCACTAAAAAATTATAGATACGTTTGAGACGTATCAGCATCCCCAAGCTTAACTCCTACTCGTCCTCGAGTAGGTAAGTAATAACAAATAATTTTTGATGAGACATGCAACCAACATAATCTTGATCAAGATAGTAATGCAAAGCATAGGATGTGAATGAAGAGATACAAAACAATTGTCTATAATTGATAGCAAGAAAGCAATGAATAACCAAGTTGAATCATTCAAGCAAAACCTTTCATAAATGGTATGGTAAAGACATGAAAACAATGTGATCAACATATTTGACTAATTCACAAGGATAATAATTCCATGACAAAAGTATATGAGAATCAACAAGAAGGAAGATGTAAGAATTAGCAAAAAGCTTCAACTTCCAACGGCTTATCTTATAGATAAACTCAATGTAAAGATTCATGTTTAATCCTGACAATGCAATATGCTCAACGATACCCAGGGTCAATACTAGATGTTTGCTTTTGTGGAGATAGAAGGAAAAAGGAAAACTGACTCAACATTAAAAGTAAAAGAAAGGTCCTTCGCAGAGGGAAGCAGGGATTAGTCATGTGCTAGAGCTTTTTAATTTTAAAAACAGAAGTAAAACAATTTTGAGGTATGCATGCTTTCGTCAACGACTTCACAACAGAGAAGCCATCTAGTCCCTCATGACAAGCAAGGTTTTTTAGACTTGTGAGAGCAGCTGGTTTTTAGAGGAGCGAGTACGCTCTTCTTTCTCCTTGGTTTCACCACTGTCCAATGTTTGAGCTGATTTCTCAAATTTGCATTGCGCGGAGGAGAATGGTGAGTTATATATATATTTTTTGCTTAAGGTGCTCTCGGGTTGATTCAAGTGAAGACGTAATCCATCAACACTGGGTGAAAGGGGGGAAATGACCTTGCTCGTCATAAGTTATATCTAGCTCTCCACTGCTCCCTCATGAGCTTAAAAACAGAGGCACAAAAAGAAGTATTTTGAATTTTTAAAGGTAGCACATGACAAATTTATTTGGAATGGCAAGAAATACAATGCATAGGTAGATACGGTGGACTCAGCTGGCAAGAAAGTTTAGCTTTGGGGATTGGATGCACGAGTGGACCATACACTTAGTACGGATTTTTAGGCTTAGCAAAAAGGGTATTTGAAGCAAACATCTAACAATAACCGGTAATAGAACAACATAATACAATTACCAATCATAACCATAAAAACTCTACACCGTCTCCCTTGTTGACCAAACATTCTTTCGATGGAAAGATTAGCTCTATGAATTAACAACTGCGAAAAACCACACAATTTCAAGCTTTCAACCATATTTCTTTACTAATCAATTCCACTCAAATAATCAGCAAGTTTAAGCATTCAACTTAACATCTCAAAACAATTGAGAAGCATCAAGTATCAACACAATGATCTACAAGACTATGCAGGCTTTTCATTCTATTATAATATCACACAAACAGCATTTTGTCGCTTTGACAATTCAAGCAATTTTTCAACAACAACTCTCCAACAAGTATAAGTGAAGAAAATGAGAGTTTAACATAACAACTAGCAGCTCTAAACAAGATAAAAGTTAAAAGCGAGAGCTTACTAGCAAACAGACAGTAGCTAAGAATACTCAAAAAGATATAAGCGAAGCAAAGGAGTATTCAAACGAAAAAGCGGAGCGTGTCTCTCTCCCACACAAATAAAGCTAGGATCCAACAAAGATATGACAAACAAACAAACAAAACTGAAAGTAAAAAGCTGCTCCAAGCATAGCACATAATATGTAAAGTGATAAAAACGAAGTTCAACGAAGACGACCTTATGATAGTCGATGAAGATGCAAGGCATCCCCAAGCTTTGACTCTTGATGGTTCTTGATATTTAGAGTGGGTGACAAAGGGGGATCCCCAAGCTTGATCTCTGATCCATCCTCGATTTCTTCATATTCCTCTCCTTTGGAACTTAAAAACTCCCTTCACATAAAACTTCTCATAATTTGATTAGAGGGTTAGTGCTCATAAATTAAAATGCACATGTGTTCAACTTAGGACAAATTGCAAAAAAACTTCATTGGTAATTATCTACTGTTTAATAATCCTCAATGTGGTACTCCCCCTCAAGGGTTTCACACTGGACGATGGTAAAAGAGACGAATAAAAAATAAAGGCAGAATCTGTCAAAACTGGACAGTATGTAAAGATTGAATTTTTAGAGGCACTTCTGCAGCTCAAATGAAAAAACTTAAAACTAACTAAAGATATATAAAAGCATCAGGCTTGCTTTCAAAAATTATTAGAAAAATATAAAATTCTGGTGATTTTAGGAATTACGTGCAATAGGCACACAGAATCTGTTTCTGGACAGCAAAACAACACCTCGCACTTTCAATGCATTAGAGGCTAAACTTGGCACAAAAAACCAAAATAAAAAGATACAATGAAGTTGCTACAGAGTTAATAACTTCATGACTCAAGAAAAGCAAAAATCAAACTGAAAATAAAAGATGGGTTGCCTCCCAACAAGCGCTTTTCCTTAACGCCTTTTAGCTAGGCGCAATGCCAAATATCAAGTTTTTTTCGGAGGCCTTAGCAACATCAAGAGCATAGCTTGACCTTATGATTGATTCAAAAGGAAGCTTCTTTCTCTTTCTAGGGAAGTGTTCCATCCCTCTTTTAAGGGGGAACTAAAACCTTATATTTCCCTCTTTCATATCAATAATAGCACCAACAGTTCTAAAAAACGGTCTTCCCAAAATAATAGGACAAGAAGCATTGCACTCAATATCCATAACAATAAAATCAGCGGGAACATAATTATAATTAACAAAAATAAGGACATCATCAACTCTACCCACAGGTTTCTTTTTAGAGGAATCAGCAAGATGAACATTTAAATAGCATTCTTCCAAAGGATTTAAATCAAGCATATTATAGAAACTTGCAGGCATAACAGAAACACTTGCACCAAGATCACACAAGGCATTGCAATCCAATTAATTTATTTGCATCTTAATAGTGGGTTCCCATCCATCTTCTAATTTTCTAGGAATAGAAGTTTCTAGCTTAAGCTTTTCTTCCCTAGCCTTGATAAGAGCATCGGTAATGTGTTTTGTGAAGGCAATATTTAATTTATTAGCATCCGGTGACTTAGCAAGTTTTTGTAGGAACTTTATGACTTCAGTAAGATTGAAATTATCAAAATAAATTTCATCATCTTTAAATAGGCTAGGGGGATCCTCATTAATAATTTGGATAGTATAAACTTTAATAGTTTTCATATTCATTTCAGCAATTCTAGCTTCTTCTGCCTCTCTAGCCCACCTAGCATGCAAACGAGCTAACATCCTTTAATTCTCATTAATTTGAATAGAAATAGCATTTAAAGATTCAGTAGGCTTGTATTGAAGAGGAGTGGTTCTAATTTTTAAAATTTCAACATCATGAGCAAGTTCTTCCACTTTAGAGACAAGACTATCAAGTTTTCAAGTTTTCCTTCATCAATTTTGTTGAAAGATTTTTGCGAAGTGATAAATTCTTTTAAAACATTCTCAATATCAGAGGACACATTCTTATTAGGATTATAAGAATTACCATATGAGTTGCCATTATTGGGAGGATAAGGCTTATAGTTGTTACTACCAAAATTATTTCGATAAGCATTATTGTTGAAGTTGTTTCTATTAAGAAAATTAACATCAACTTGATACTTTTCTTGGGAAATTAATGAAGCAAGAGGAACATTATTAGGATCAATAGTGGACTGATTGGTAGCAAGCATAGACATAATCATATCAACCTTATCACTCAAAGAGGAAATTTCCTCAACAGAATTTACCTTCTTACCACTTGGAGCTCTTTCGGTGTCCCATTGTGAATAATTTGTCATCATCTAATCCAAGAGTTTAGTTGATGCACCTAATGTGGTGGACATGAAGGTGCCTCCCGCGGCCAAGTCCAAAAGGTTCCTTGAGGAAAAATTCAAACCTGCATAAAAAGTTTGGATAACCATCCACATAGTTAATCCATGCATGGGACAATTCTTGGCTTAAATATGCATGAACATGACATGATTAGATAGGTATTGTTCTTCCGATCGTTTTGGTACATTATTTGTAATTTTCCGAGTTTCGATGAATAAATAGCGAATTAAATATTTATTTGAATTTAATTCCTTTAACCAATTAAAGAATAACTTCAAAGGAAAATTTGTGATCATGAAGTGATATTAACATGGTTTGATAGCATTTGACATTTAACCATAGATTTCATTCTCTCCCAAGCTTGAGCAACATGTTAATTATCAAATTGTCTAAAGTTCATAATGTTACTCCTTAGTTGTATGATTTTAGCAGGTGGATAATATTTTCCAATAAAAGCATCTTTGCATTTAATCCAAATATCAATGCTATTTTTAGGCAAAGACAATAACCATTCTTTTGCTCTCCCTCTCAAAGAGAAAGGGAAAAGCTTCAGTTTTATGATGTCACTTTCTACCTCTTTATACTTTTGCATATCACGTAACTCAACAAATTTATTCAAATGAGAGGAGGCATCATCAGTATTGGCACCAGAAAATTGCTCTTTCATAACAAGATTTAGCAAGGCAGGTTTAATTTCATAAAATTCCGCTTTAGTAGCGGGTGGAGCAATTGGAGAACATATGAAATCATTGTTATTAGTGCTAGTAAATTCACACAACTTAGTGTTTTCAGTAGAAGACATAATGATAAGATAAAATAACAAGACAGAATTAAAGACTAAGCTAATTTTTTTGGGGTTTTAAAATTTTGAAACAGGAAAATAAACTAAACGAGAAATAAAGCAAGCAAGACAAAAACAAAGTAAAGAGATTGAGTGTATGAGACTCCCCTTGCTACAGCTCCAAAGTCCCCGGCAACGGCGCCAGAAAACTGCTTGATGAGTGCTGGCAAAGTTGGGTAGTGCCCCAAGCGAAGGCGGAGATGTAGCTAGTAGCAGTTTTCCCTCGTTTAACGAACCAAGGTTTATTGAACCAGTAGGACTTTGAAATCAACAAAGAGGTGAACGTCAATGTGTCACGTGTTCCATTGACGAGCTTGGACCTGCACACACTCAACCAAAATACTTTGCCCCAACAGCGGAAAGGTTGTCAATATTTCCGGTCTCGCAGAAAATAAAGTGGTTAATTATATGATGAAATAGATGAAATAATGAAAAGTTACCAGTGGAGTAATGATGATGAAAAGCTAGTAAATGAGGTTGTAAACAATGTAAAAAAATGGACCGGGGGCCATGGGTTCACTAGTGGAGTCTCTCAAGTAAATAAAATATGCATGTGATGGGTGAACGAATTACAGCTAGGCAATTGACAAGATCATGACACAAACCCAATTTAGCTATGACAAAAGAACATGATAATATTTATGGAGGCATCACGACAAGGAACAAAGACCGTTGAGTCCAACTGCGTCTTTGTCTAAAAAGTCCACTGTGGGATCGCTATCCAGCATGTCACCCAACAGTATTAAGTTGCAAGCAACAGACATTTGCATTAAGTAAAGTGCATGAAGTAAGCAATACTAATATCAAAATAGACATTAACACCGCTGTTTTACCCTTAGTAGCAATAGCACACCCTTGCCCTTAGATGTTTTTGTCACTCGTGCCCAGGAACAAAAGGGGGCATGAACCCACTATCTAGCATAAATACTCTCTCTTAGAGATACACACAATCACTTGGCCAAAGTAACTATGCACATCGGAGAGCATGCAAGAACATAAATCAACATATAAGAATCATGCACAATCTGAACATAACTTCATAATCCATCGGATCCCAGCAAACACATCACATAGCATTACAATAATCGATCTTGATCATGTTAGGCAGCTCACAAGATCATAAGACATGAAGCAAGCATAAGAGAGAGAGACTACCAACTAGCTACTGCCATGGACCCGTAGTCCAAGGTGAGACTACTCACATCTCATCCCGGAGGAAGGCATGGCGATGAAGAGTGTCGGGATCAGCTTCAGATTGGACCCCGAACTAGGGTTTTCGGTGACAGCGCGTCGGGGTCAAGTTTCTAGCAAATAATGGCCGCCCCCTCGGTTTTAGGTTAAAAGGGATTTTATAGGCGTCGGAGGGGGCCGAGGGGATGTCCCAGGAGCAGGTGCGGGTCCCACCCACGGGTCTAGGTGGGTCCGCGGGCCAGGGTTGCCCCTACCCTGTGGGTGGCCCCCAGGCTGCCCTTTGGTCCTCGGGTGTCTTCCGTCGCATAAAAAATCTTCATAAATTTTGAGGGCAATCCGACGATATTTCCTGTTGTGACTTTTCTGAAATACAGAAACAGCAAAAATAGGGAACTGGCACTGGGCATCTTGTCAATAGGTTAGTCCGATGTCTCTACACATTTGTGGCTAAATGTGTAAAAAAAATGTACTTGATACGTCAATTTTGTATAAAGTAATTTGGAGATAAATGTGTTGCCCTTATTTTATTTTATCTATTGTGTGCAACTTTTATCAATATTTTATATTGGTTTTTACAATTATTGCAATATGGATTGTCCCAAAAAGAAACGCAAAGCTCACGAACTTTCAAGAACGAGCAAAATTACACGAAAATGCATGAGGTATTTTTCGTCACAAACCTGCCAAAAGCTCGAAGGCTACGTGGAGGTGGAACAAGGTGAGGTGGGCCCGCATGGCAAGGCCCACGAGTTGCGCCGAGCTGGCGCGTCGACCCGTGGAGTCTCAGTCGGCTTCAACCTTTTATGTACCCCTTCGTCGTCCGTGAAAACAAGCGCCCTTATCATCTACGATGTTACATAGACGATAGTGGAACCGAAGTTCTTCACCTACTCTCAAAGAGCACGGGTCCGTCGCCCCGCTGCCTTTGCTCTGGAGAAATCACCGCCATTATTGACACCCGCGCATCTTCAATGTGGAGAGGACCATCTTTGCCATCTCCAACAACAACAACACCACATCCATCTTAGTCATCGAAATCATCGCCCCCCCCCCCACCCCAACCCCACCCTCACCCCTCATTTTTTTGTAAATCAAAACCCTGAGTAACCATTGAGAAACTAAAACTAGAACCCTCACAATCTTACTTCAAAGATCATGAAAGTATGTTTATTTGTTTGTTAGGGACTTAGGGATGATCATGCCCACATATAAGTACATACATGATATTTACCCAGGCTCAGGCCCTGGAAGGTAAAATACCTACTCGTGCCTATCATGATATTGATGTGGAGAACACAATTTGAGCTACAATGGGGTTACTCAGTAAGCCTGCAGGTTAACTCATCGAGATGTGGGTCCATCTAAGGTTTTGGCGATATTGATGTCCTAATCGATGTTGTGGATGAGAGTAGTTAGCATAAAACTACCACATTACCAGTTTTCATCGAGATCGCAAAAACCTACCACATTTTAGTTGGTTTGTTGCAATGTGCACAAATTCATGTCTAAACAGAAATTGACAGCGATTCTGACAGTGGACCCCACTTGTCATTCCAATAAAAAAAATGAAAATCTGAGAAAAAATGTTGGGTGAGGTGGAATGTAGGCTCCACTTATCATCCCAACAAAAACAAATTATCTTTTAAAAAAAAGAAATATAATTTGTGATCACGGGGGCACCACCGCTGCCATCACCCGCACCGGCCCACCCCACATCACCGCCGCACCCCGGCGAGGGATGCCGCCCGCCGGCATACCCTCTCCTCCTGACCCATGATACGTCGCAAACGTATCTACTTTTCCAAACACTTTGCTATTGTTTTGCCTCTGATTTTTAATGAATTGTTTGGAACTAACCCGAACTGACGATGTTTTCAGCAGAATTGCATTTGGTGTCTTTCCCTTGTGTAGGATTGAAAAGTTCGCGGAAAATTCCAAAAATATTGGAAAACGTATTTTTGGGAAGAATAAGCCACGGAGTCAGGAGGACCCGGAGGAGGGCCACCCCAGGGGCAGGGGCAGGTCCCACCCACGGGTGGGCCCTAGGTCGCGGCCAGGGGTCGCCCCTGCTGAAGGGGTCATTGCATAGAAACCAAAAAAAATTCTACGTAACAAGCGGAAGAAACCCCAAGGATCTAGATCTATTAGACGGAGGTAGCGAAGATGAGATCCAATCTCTTACCCTCGAAAAACGAACAAAGCCTTTTGTTGATGCAGTGGTTGGTTCGTCGATCCCCGCAACTAGACTCATCTAGTCGCCAGGAGATGTATTATCCGATCCAAGATCCAATCCGTTGAAGCACCGCACGAGCAGCCCCTCCGCGGTATCCACACGTACGGCTCGATGTAGACTCCGCCTTCTTGATCCCGCAAGCAAGGAGGGAGTGGCTAGATAGATCTCGGCACCACGACGGTTGTGGTGGCATTGATGGTGTAGATCTCCACGAGCATGGCTTCGCCTAAGCCATGGCATGAAGAGGATGAGGAGGAGATGGCGCAGCAGCCCTATGGCTAGGGGTGATGTGGAAAAGGGGTGGAGATTGCTCTGGGAGGGGTGGCGCAAGAGGTGGAGGCGGCTAGGGTTAGGGGAGTGGTCGGCGGCCAGGGCTTGGATCCCCTCTCCCTTGGCCACACCCCACCTTATATAGGTGGCGGCTAGGGCAAGGGGTGGGGCGCCCCATCTAGGGCCGGCTGCCCTTGGGTGCCTTGGCCCCCAAGCAAGCCGAGTCCTAGATGGGCTAGGCCTCCACTTCCCTTTTTCCATATGTTGGCTGGCTGGGCCAAGGGGGCTGCCAGCCTGCCATGGTGCGGCCAGCCCAGTAGGGCTGCTGCACCACCACTTTGGACCACGTGGGTCCACACCCAAGTGAGCCCCACTTATAGAACCTTCCAGAAAATTCCGGAACCCTTCCAGAAAATCCCGGAACTTTTCCGACACCTCCGGAAACCACTTTCCTTATATGAATCTTATTCTCCGGACTCTTCCGGATCTCCTCGTGACGTCTAGGATCGCATCCGAGACTCCGAATCACCATTCGTTCATACCATCAATTATCTCATCGCTAACCCTAGCTACATCAGAGCGTTAAGTGTGTGACCCTACGGGTTCGAGAATATATAGACATGATCTGATCAATAATCAACAGCGGGACCGGAATGCCCATATTGACTCCTACATATTCGACGAAGTTCCTTATCGGTTGAACCACGATGCCGAAGATTCTTAATCTCGTATACGATTCCCTTTGTCTCACCGATATTCAACTTGCCCGAGATTCGATCGTCGATATCTCCATATCTAGTTTCATCTCGTTACCTGGCAAGTTCTCTTTACTCGTCCATAATATAGGATCTTAGTGATTACCACTTAATCACATGGTTGCAACCTTTCTGATGCTATATCACCGAGAGGGCCCAGAGATATCTTTTCTGTCACAAGGAAGGACAAATCCCACTCTTGATACATGTCACCCAACAAATACCATCGGAGATACCTGGAAGCCACCCTTATAATCACCCAGTTACGAAGCGACGTTTGATTTCCACAAAGTATTCCTCCGGTAAACGGGAGTGACATAATCTCATGGTCTAAGGAAACTATACTTGGTATATCCTAAAAGTGTTGGCAATGAAACTGTGTGACACGATCAATTTCAACTCCGGTCTTGTCCATCACATCATTACTCCTAATGATATGACTCCGTTATCAAGTGACTATAACAAGTCCATGGTTAGGAAACTCTAACCATCCCTTGACTAACGAACCAGTCTGGTAGAGGCTTACTAGGGACAACTGGTTGTTTATATTCCACACATGTATTATGTTTCCGGTTAATACAATTATAGCATGGATAATAAACTATTGTTATACACATGAATATGCTAATAAACCATTTTATTATTGCCTCTAGGGCATATTCCCAACAATTTCCCACTTGCACTAGAGTCAATAATCAAGTTTACATTTTCTCGATCCAACACCCATGGAGTCTCAGCGCTGATTATGTTTGCTCGTGGAAGAGGTTCTGTCCGTGTTTTGTACTATACAGTTCTTTATGTTCTTTGCAAAACGTTAATGTCACCTACTTTGACATTACTTTATCATCACATGATAAACCTTTATCATCACATGATAAACCTAATCATCATATGACGAATATAATATATTTGGTTACAGAGTGAGACTTTCATTTCCCTTTTATGCCTACATGACGTATGATCAGTCAAAAGAACTTTCACATAGCATGTGCACCCGGAACTCACTCAATCTTGAAACAAAAATTTCTCAAACCAAAATATTATATCTTTTAATCCTTGAATTAATCATATACTCCTATATGTTGTAGACTCAACAAATCGACAGTGTAATCATGTCACTTCGATATTTTTGATCACGCTTTCGCTGCGCTTCTGCGTTTAAGAGATCTCCAATTTAGTTTGGTTTTATGACTTCAACCAAGTCTACCACTCTCTAAATTCAATTTATCTCAACTCCATGTAAAAGGACTCCTCATTTAACATGTTCTTCTAACCAAGAACTTGGGTCACATATCGTCAAATACAAACACATGGTTCTTATATGTTTAGACCTATGAACCATTCATAGCGAATACCAACATATCCTCCAACCATCAATTTTGTACTGAGTTATCAACTCAATGTTTCACCTATTTCTCACAAGCAGATGAACCTTTCTTCTCTTGTTTTATTTTGAACTCCTTCAAAATTTTACTTAGGTTAAAACATCCTGACATAATGCTTATCAAACATATCTATCCACCATAGATACATCCATCTCCATGGATATTTGACGTTCAGATTTACTTCATAAGTTATACGTTGGTTCCTAAATTATTTACAACATTTATGAAATCTCTATTTCACTTTAAACAATATGTTGTAAACTCCCACTCAAATATACATCATACACATAATAAAATGTGAAACCACTTTGGGTCCCACTCAGAAATATGGTATCTTCATATTTGACCATGATTAACTAGCTCCCACTCAAACATATGTCTCCACATATTTTGATCATGGAATATAGTCTTTGCTCTAACTTAATATATGTCACCACATATCTTAATCAGATCCCACTCAGTTTCTTATGCACTTTCCCGATATTTTGGACACCTCCAAAATCTTAATTAACTTTTAAATCGAGAACTTATATGCGAACACTAGTACTTTGCTAGCTTTAAGTTTTATTTATTCTCTGTAAAACTCCTTTCGAGGAATAAATATGTGAAACATCACTTTCACAAAATCAAGTAACAATTACTTTGTGATTTAAACTTAACATCGAATGACTCTTAGTCACTTTCGTATTTAAGGCTTCTATCTCTTTGTAGTTTCGTAGGTAGGTCTTGTTTCTTAAACATGACAAGTAAATCATGAATATTATTTTGTAACCTAACAAAATACTATATTCTTGAATCCTACTTCTCTTAGAAAAACTTAACTCGAAATTCAATGATCACTATCATTAATTTATCTTTTAAATATCAAGTCTAAACCATTAATGCACTTTTCAAAATGTTCCACTTGATAATTAAAAGCAAGATCAACCATCTTGATTTAAGTCTCTTTATTCCATCAATCCTCTTTATCAATGAAACTCTTTTCACGATAAACCACTAAAACCTTTAGCACAACCAACAAATTGATTTGCTCCTTTTAGTCTCATATTGTGGAATCACATTCATAGTCACACTTATGAATATACTACAACATTATTCGCAATAGGCTCCAATTATCTCATAATCATTCAAACCTCCTTTTCTCATAACTCATATGAAAAAAAAAATGCGAATCATATATAGACCCTTGTTTCTAAACGGAGTGTTATCAAATAAATCTAAATGTTACAAATAAACCCTAATAAGAAAAACCCCTTTTATTTTATCAGACCACACAATATCTAATATAATGTGATTGCAATATTTAGGGCACATCAAAAAGTCTTTTGAATAAAATCTAAATATTGCAATTTGTGAAAACACTTTTCACAAGTCTTCATACAAAAACAATAACTCAAATATTTTGTCTCTTTTGATAAAATCGAAAAGAATCAATTTTCTCGTTAACTTAACATCCTTAACTCCAGAATTTTATTTGATCTCATCAAATATCATAACTTGAATAAATACATCTATTTACTCATATCATTTATGATGGAGCGCACAAAATAAAGACATCTAACATCTGCTAAAAATACAGCCAACACTTGTGTTTATTTTCGGCAACTTATGGCACTCTTCCAAAGAGGTGGCATTTTTATTCACACTACTTCAAAATAAGGCGCATGTGTTAAACATCAAAATGTTCTTCACAATACTTAGCATGAACAAATAAAATGTCATTATTGAGTTTTAGATATTTTTAGTATGTTTCGTATTTATAAATGTTCAACCAATTTATCATCTAGATTATAATAAGAATAATACACTTATAATCGAAAACTTGTGATTTCCAAAAAGGATCACTCATGAAAATAGAACAACCATTGTCTTTAACATGAATAACCATCTCACATAAGCAAGACACACTAATTAAAATCACACTTAATTCGATTACAAAACTTATTCAAATCCTCTAATCCAAAACGATAAATGTAAAGACAGATCGTCGCCAGCATCAACTCCTTGATTGCCACCATTCCGCAACGTCTTGCCAGATCCTCTATGCAAATCTCAAGTGGCAGGTTCAGTTTTCATAAAACGGAATAAGTATCAAAATACTTATCAAAACCACCACAATTGCAATTTGGATTTAAACATTTATAACTTCTATATCATTATACCTTCTGCATTGTCAACTTCTCTTGCTATGGGTTCCACTTTGACATGACGCAGCCGAGACACAGACTCACACAAAGTGATCAAATCCCTTCGCATGACCTAGTCTCTGACATAATTCTTGAAGATGGGGAGAAGCGAGCGTAGCACCCCATCTATCACGAAATCATCATTCATCTCGTGGTTCCAAACATCTACAAGAGTATAATACATCTTATGCATTTTCCTCAGGCGTTGTTCCAAGCAAGTGTTTTCTTTCATCTTGAGTGAAAGAAACTCGTTCAGACATTCAAACCTTGCAATTCTAACTTGTGCTGAAAACCTATTTTCCAGCTCACCAACAATCTCCATTGCAGTCAAGTTCTTGAATTGTTTACTTAGGTCAGAATTCATGAAGGTGCACATCATCCACTTGACTTTCAAGTAGGTGGTTCAAAACCACTCCATGTACTCTTCATAGCTTGCAGAAATGTTTGGGCATTCTTCTAATGGTTCATCTAACACGTAGAGCTCAGCATTGGTGTGTAGGACTTCTTTAAGACGCAGGTACAACTCAACAAATTTGACCCATCGAGACGCAGTTTTTCAGCAACGAAAAGACTACCGTAGTCGACCATGATCTATAAGGATTTTTGCAAAGACATGTTTAGGACTTTTGTTCATGATAATTTTAGTTCATCTTAATCAGAATTACTACATGAACTCCCACTAAACTCAACATCTCTCAGGTTGTTTTAGTGACACACGATCCAAATCCACTACACCACAACCAATCATCACGTGAGATGATGTAGCTTCAAAGGTGAACATCACCATGTTGATCATATCGTCCATATGACCCGTGTTTAACCTTTCGATTCTTGTGTTTAGGCCATGTATGTACATGCTAGGCTCGTCAAGGAAACCGTAGTATTTCCGCGTGTGTAAATCTAGCTTACACCCGTTGTATGCGAACGTAGAGTCTATCACACCCGATCATCACGTGGTGTCTCAAAACGACGAACTTTTGCAACGGCGCATACTAGGGGAGAACACTTCTTGATATTAACACGAGAGATCACCTTATCATGCTACCGCCGTGATCAAATCTAAGTATAAAAATAAGGTGCATAAAAGGATTAACATCACATGCATTTTAAAATTGTGATATGATATGGCCTTTTCTTCTTGTGCCTTTGATCTCCAAAGCACCGGCATGATCTCCATCACCACCGACATTGTGGTGCCTCCTCCATGGTTTCCATCACCAACTATTGCAACTATAACTATTGCTACTCTTAGCGATAAAGTAAAGCAATTACATGGTGATTCATTGACACGCAGGTCACATAAAGTAATAGACAACCATATGGCTCCTACCGATTGCCGTACTCATCGACATGCAAGTCGTGAAAGGTTACAAACATGATCATTGCATACAATATCGAAAATCACACATTGGCCATATGACGTGGGCATACCCTCCGGTCACCCCACCATTGGCATACCCGGTGCAGCTCAACCGAACATGTATTTGGAGGCCCACCTGGCGGCCCAATGAAGACCAAGAAGCCACAACTTGGAGGGCAAGGCAAATCATGTAAACCTTACCTAGTTGCATATATAAAGCCAGGTAGGGGCAACCAAATAGACTAGACTACACCCGCCACCGGCGGCCAACCATTGTAACACCAACATGAATATAATCAGACAAGCACGATGTAGGTCTTTACCTCACAATGAGGGGCCGAAGCAGGGTAAATCCTTGCTTGTCAGCCGTCCGATACTACCAGCGCGCCAACTTCTCTCTTTATACGAAACCCTAGGTATCTCACCTAGGGATTTGGCGTGGTAACCCCACGTCAATTGGCGCCGTCTGTGGGAAGAACGCGTGCTGGAATCACGGTGTCGGCGGCTCCAGTCTTCATCAACAACGACCGTGACTCTCCGCCACGGATCAGCACAACTTCTAGGAGATCAACATCATCCACAACGGCCAGATCGGATCTGGCCGGTCATCTTCTTCAACACGTTAATCTTCATCGACAACTAAATATGCCGGCTCACCCGATCCACAGTCGAGTCCGTAGGATTTGTCGTTGCCTTCTTCGTCGCACAAGCGCGCAGCAGAGACAACACGTACGTCCAGCTCTGATCGCTGATTGCGCCACTCGTCGACGCTCAGCTGAAGAACCCTGTACAATCCGTATATAGACACGGCGACAACGCGCCTTGAATCGATCGGGCCGGCATGCAGTAGCGTGCTCTAGCTGGCCAAGGATCTCCACGTTCGTGTGATAAAAGAAAGAAGAAAATACAAGCCATGTGGCATTGCTACGCACGTGGATCGAAGCAAGGAATCATAGAAAAAGAGAAGAAGCAAACTAGAGCTAGCTAGCTACGATCGTGACTCACGCCAAAGAAAAAGAAGGAGAAGGACAAGAAATATATGCTCAGCTCAAGCAATCAGCTAACACACGATGATTACGTGCGATCGTCGCAGACTCGCGGTCGTCGACTCCGCCCTATCGCAGACAACCGCGATCGACATCGACCCGTCGTGGACAATTTCGGCCTCACCAGCATCGCAACCGATGTCATCGACACCACGATCGCCGTGTGTCGGGTCAGGCGGACTTGACATTCCCTCCTGCTACACCGGCTCCGTCGTGCACATCAACAACACGCCGTTTCGGCTTAATTGCCAGACTAAAGCCTACGCGTCATCAACAGCTAAGTCGTTTTCGTATTTAATTTTTTTAATCAATAAGGTTACTTAGCCATACATATATAATTTGCTTTGGCCGCACCCCGACACTCGAGGGCCGCACCCCTCGCCGATTCGACAAAGTCGGACTCGGGGGCTGAACATTGCCGTCCCCGTATAGTCATGCATCAACTTCTTCCATGACACACCCATCCGCCGCGTTGACTCTGTCCGCCGCATAGAGTCCTCTACATCCGCTTCACAAAGAGCCCGCTGCCTAGAAGGGTATTACGTACCCTCGGGGGCTGGCATTTCGACATCAACAACAACAACAAACGGCTCCGCCTTGCCGACTTGACAAGATAGACTCGGGGGCTAAATGTTGCAGTCGCCCGTCGACTCCGTTCGCCGCGTTGACTCCATTCGTCGTGTCGACTCCGGTCCGCCGCGTCGAGTCACTCGCATCTACTCCGCCGCGTCGACTCCGATCCGCTGCGTTGAGTCCCTCGCATCTACTCCGCCGCGTTGACTCTGTCCGCTGCGTCGAGTCCTTCAGTGGCACCTAATACTACATCGGGTCAGCGGCACCCGATACTCGGGGGCTACGCTGTACGGCCCAACAACAACATCGCCTCAGGTGCACCCGATACAACATCGCCTCAGCGGCACCTCATACTACATCGGGTCAGCGGCACCCGATACTCGGGGGCTGCGCCGCACAAAGTGATACTACATCGCCTCAGCGGTACCCGATACATAAGGTGCCTTTTTCGGCCGCACCTGATATATAAGGTGCCTTCTTTGGTCGCACCCGATAATCAAGCAGCTAACAATCATCTGATAGTATATCGGCTTATATTTCGGAGCTTTACCCGAACAGCGAACACAAAATACCTAAGATGGATCAGATACAATTGACCCTCGGATGCTACGCTCTACAGTGCAAAGGTAAGACCCACCGATCCGTCGTGTAGGGCCAGGCCCAGTGGCAGCAGCCGTGGTAGCATAACAGATATGCCGCACCAACAGGTGTGAAGAAAAATCCTGACGGACGCGTTGGGTACCCTCTTAGGCCGAATTCGACTCCGTGAGACCTCAGGCGGCATGAGTCGAAGGGACTAGCCTCCAAGCTCGAGCCCGGGGACTCGAGTTTGACGTACACTGATAGTGTTTGTGCCCGAGAGCACTTAACTTGTCGTCGTGGTGAACAACAGATGCCTAGGGGTAGGCTTAAGTTTGGGGCCGATGGACGCTAGAGGATTCGGGGAGGGATTGTGCGTAGGATTACACACACAGAAAGATGAACACACACGGTTTACCCAGGTTCGGGGCCCTCGTGAGGAGGTAAAACCCCTACTCCTTCTTTGTCTGACTGCATATGAGCTGCATATGAGAGCTACACAAACGCTCCTTGAGCTATATATCTAAATCTACAAGTGCTAAAGCTATGAACTGATGAACTGAGACTGGTTCTCCTAGAGGGTTGAGCTAGAAGAGGGCTCCTATGTGAGCTGAGAGTAAAGATGTGCCGGTCGTCCGTGTCCCTAGAGCACTCCCTCTGGTGCTCCTTATAAAGGGAGCCCAGGGGACAAGGTGTACCCCACAAGACACTATACATTACACTATGCAACACTGTGCACGAATTGACTACTGGGGTCTTGTCCGCACTGTGCATGCGTCATGGAGGCGTACTGTCATCACATCATGGGCACTGTAGCCACGTTGCCTGGGTCTTGGTATTAGTCATAGATCATATCCTCTCGTCTTGGTCAAGGATGCCAGGTCCGAGCCGTGGGCGTCCCAGGATCTGGCAGCGAAGGACATGGAGACCTGGGCGCCGGGTAGATGATCCGGTCGAAGTAGCGATAGGAGCCGGGTATGCCGGATGAACAGTGTCGGGATGAACAGTGTCGCCCCGGGACATGTATGTCGGTCGGGACAATATGCCGTCCGGGGTATGTCGGATGAACAGTGTCGGGACATGCCGGATAAACAGTATCCGTGTGAACAGTATCCGAGTGAATGGTATCCGGGTGAACATTATCCGGGTGAACAGTATCCGGGTGAACAGTATCCGGGTGAACGGTACCCGGGTGAACAGTATCCGGGTGAACATTATCCGGGTGAACATTATCCGGGTGAACGGTATCCGGGTGGACATTATCCGGTTGAACATTATCCGGGTGAACAGTTCCGGTGAACAGTACCCCGGTGGACATTATCCGGGTTAACAGTACCCGGGTGAATAGAATCCGGGTGAACATTATCCGGGTGAACGGTACCCGGGTGGACATTATCCGGGTGAACAGTACCGGTGAACAGTATCCGGGTGAACGGTATCCGGGTGGACATTATCCGGGTGAACAGCCCGGTGAACAGTACCCCCGGGTGAACGGTATCCGGGTGAAAGGTACCCGGGTGAACATTATCCGGGTGAACAGTGCCGCCAGGCATACCTGGGTCTCGCATGAAAAAACACCAAATCTGTGATACCCGGGGTTACATCCCCGACAGTAGTCCCCGAGGCTATGTGTGACTCGGAGAGTCGTGCATAGTCTTACCAAAAATTGGTATCGCAGAGTTGGTACTCAAAATACAACCGGCATGGGCCGAATCAAATATATAGCCATCATAGGAAATATTAAAATCACATGTCGGCAGCATGAGCTGTATCATTTTGTAGCCTGCATGGGCGCTATCACATGTTGCTTTTTAGCCGAGTTGGGCATCTTACCAAAGTCGTATGTATATAGCTTTTGCTGGACCGACATATAGCCTGCATGGGCACTTATCATATGTTTATGTCGGCAGCATTTGCTGTACCAACATATAGCCGGCATGGGCTTCATCATATGTCGGATGTCGACAGCATTTTGCTGTACCGACATGTAGCCTGTATGGGCACTTATTTTATGTTGGTTGTCAACAACATTTGCTGGATTGACATAGTGCCTGCATGGGCATATCTTATTATGTCGGATGTCAACAGCATTTTGCTGTACCGACATGTAGCCTGTATGGGCACTTATTTTATGTTGGTTGTCAACAGCATTTGCTAGATTGACATAGTGCCTGCATGGGCATATTTCATATGTCGGATGTCAACAGCCTTTTGCTGGATTGACATAGTGCCTGCATGGGCATATTTCATATGTCGGATGTCAACAGCCTTTTGCTGGATTGACATAGTGCCTGCATGGGCATATTTCATATGTCGGTTTACCGACATCAAATGTCTCCAGCATAAGCTGGTTTGACATATTGGCCTCTTGGGCATATCTCATATGTCGGTTTACCGACATCAGATGTCTCCAGCATAAGATGGTTTGACATAAAGCCTGCATGGGCAGTGTCACAGGATGGGTTGAGACACTTCTCAACACATAACACTCGGTGAGATGAGATACCATGATACTTTGATATTTGATGCCATTGCATAGCTGATGATCTGGGATAATGGATAACTCTTTATTGATATGTCGAATCGAGATACACGACAATAGAGACATGAGACAAAGCTCTGTTGATATTTTTTGAACCGAGATAAATGATGATAGAGATGTGGGTGATGTTTGAGATACCTCTGCATACCGAAATAAGTGGTGATCTGGAGATATGGGTTGATGCCCTCTTTGATATGCTGAACCGACATAAACGGTGATCTGGGAATACCGACAATGCCATGATTCTTGTGATGAATAATAGCTCGATAAATCCGGTACCTCTGTACGATATTAGTCCAAACACACATATACCCAATATTTAATGCGAACATCAGTTCTATTAACAAATGAAATAAATCTAGCATGCATTGGAAAATAAATCTAGCAGCAAGTCTATTCGCGAGGAGGCAGACTCGAACTCAACCGAGTCCCCAAGCAACTTTTCTTATCCAGGAGAAAAAGCTAAGCTAACGGCTAGCCAGCCGTCGGGTCAAAACATTTTGCTCCCGGGAAAAACAACTAAGCATGCTAGAGGGGGCAGTCCCCGAACTATTTTTGAGATTAACCAACTTTGCACGGTGCCAAGGAAAATACTCACAGAGCATTGTTGGTGCGGACTGAATCGATAGACCTGACATGACCCGGGTAGCCGACGGGCAGTTACCCGGAACCTGTTGATGATGACCGTTGGTGCAGGCTGCGCCCGCCTCTGCTTACGGCGGCAAGCTGGAGCGCGGGGGATAATGGCGATGTCGAGTCCCCGCGTTGATGAAGAAGGTCCCGTCCGAATTTGATCCAGCGAGCGCCACTACCAGCCCCACGGTGGGTGCCAACTGTCGTCGTGTTGAACAACAGATGCCTAGGGGTAGGCTTAAGTTTCGGGCCGATGGACGCTAGAGGATTCGGGGAGGGATTGTGCGTAGGATTACACACACAGAAAGATGAACACACACGGTTTACCCAGGTTCGGGGCCCTCGTGAGGAGGTAAAACCCCTACTCCTGCTTTGTCTGACTGCAAATGAGCTGCATATGAGAGCTACACAGACGCTCCTTGAGCTGTATATCTAAATCTACAAGTGCTAAAGCTATGAACTGATGAACTGAGACTGGTTCTCCTAGAGGGTTGAGCTAGAAGAGGGCTCCTATGTGAGCTGAGAGTAAAGATGTGCCGGCCGTCCGTGTCCCTGGAGCACTCCCTCTGGTGCTCCTTATAAAGGGAGCCCAGGGGACAAGGTGTACCCCACAAGACACTATACATTACACTATGCAACATTGTGCACGAATTGACTACTGGGGTCTTGTCCGCACTGTGCATGCATCATGGAGGCGTACTGTCATCACCTCATGGGCACTGTAGCCACGTTGCCTGGGTCTTGGTATTCGTCATCGATCCTATCCTCTCGTCTTGGTCAAGGATGCCAGGTCCGAGCCGTGGGCGTCCTAGGACCTGGCAGCGAAGGACATGGAGACCTGGGCACCGGGTAGATGATCCGGTCGAAGTAGCGATAGGAGCCGGGTATGCCGGATGAACAGTGTCGGGATGAACAGTGTCGTCTCGGGACATGTATGTCGGTCAGGACAATATGTCGTCCGGGGTATGTCGGATGAACAGTGTCGGGACATGCCGGATAAACAGTATCCGTGTGAACAGTATCCTGGTGAACAGTATCCGGGTGAACGGTACCGGGTGAACATTATCCTGGTGAACAGTATCCGGGTGAACAGTATCCGGGTGAACGTTACCCCGGGTGAACAGTATCCGGGTGAACATTATCCGGGTGAACGGTATCCGGGTGAACAGCCCCCCCGGTGAACAGTACCCGGGTGAACGATATCCGGGTGACCGGTATCCGGGTGGACATTATCCGGGTGAACAGTACCGGGTGAACATTATCCGGGTGAACAATACCCGGGTGAACGGTATCCGGGTGAACGGTACCCGGGTGAACATTATCCGGGTGAACGGTATCCGGGTGAACAGTGCCGCCAGGCATACCTGGGTCTCGCATGAAAAAACACCAACTCGTGGATACCCGGGGTTACATCCCCGACATAACTGGTCCCGATCCGTCGAGAGTACCAGGCTTATTACGCAAAATCCACCGCTGAAGCGTCCTGAAATACGGATACGAATGAATCACCAATAGAAAAATCGCACCATGTCGATATGATAAATGTTAAATTCCCGCCAGACTCTTCGAGTTCTACACTCCCATCGGGAGCGGCACTCGCCAAGTGCTCGACTATGACAAGAAGCAAGACAAATTGAGCCTATGTCCAACTATAAATAGTTGAACATAGCCTCGGGGGCTACTCCCATCGGGAGCGCTGGTCGCGCACCCGATGAGAATTGAGTTAAAACTTCTGTTTGCACTCGATCCTCAGCAGAGTCAACCATATCGCACAGGACTTATCAAAGTCGGGTTCTCTATAACCCGCACCGGACTTATCAAAGTCGGGCTCTCTATAGCCCGCACAGGACTTCTCAAAGTCGGGTTCTCTATAACCCACACCGGACTTATCAAAGTCGGGCTCTCTATAGCCCGCATCGGAATTCTCAAAGTCGGGTTCTCTATAACCCGCACCGGACTTATCAAAGTCGGGCTCTCTATAGCCCGCACAGGAGTTCTCAAAGTCGGGTTTCCTTACACCCGCATCAAATTTAATATTATCATGTTTCTTACGCTCGCACCGGATTACTCAAAGACATCAACATACCTGTCACATCGACTACGCTTACTCGACATTGCTGCTCTGAGTCTCTGCCTGATTCTGCGAATCGACCAGACACTCGGGGGGCTACTGACGTGGGCATACCCTCCGGGCACCCCACCATTGGGATACCCGGTGCAGCTCAACCGAAGATGTATTTGGAGCCCACGTGGCGGCCCAATGAAGCCCAAGAAGCCACAACTTGGAGGGCAAGGCAACTCATGCAAACCCTACCTGGTTGCATATATAAAGCCAGGTAGGGGCATCCAAATAGACTAGACTACACCCGCCACCGGCGGCCAACCATTGTAACACCACCATGAATATAATCAGACAAGCAGGATGTAGGTCTTTACCTCACAATGAGGGGCCGAACCTGGGTAAATCCTTGCTTGTCAGCCGTCCGATACTACCAGCGCGCCAACTTCTCTCTCTATACGAAACCCTAGGTATCTCACCTAGGGATTTGGCGTGGTAACCCCACGTCACCATACCACATCACAAACCCTGCAAAAACAAGTTAGACATCCTCTACTTTGTTTATGCAATTTTTATGTGGCTTGGGTCAATGAGATAGAACCGTTCTAATCTACGCAAAACCATAACAGTGATATAGAAGTTGCTTATTTACTCATCCTTTTAAAAGGCCTCCCATTGCAAATCGCATCTCACCATAGCTAGAGAAACAGACACCCGCTAGCCACTTATGCAATACAAGTTGCAGGTCAATCGTGGAACCGGTCTCTCGTGCGTGGACGAGTAAAGTTGGTTCGGGCCACTTCGATCCAACACGCGAGAAGGTAGCAACAAAAACATCAACACCCACAAGTCCTTGTGTTCTAATTGCAACCAACATCTACAAATAGATCTAGGCTCTGATACCACTGAAGGGGTCGTTGCATAGAAAACAAAAAATTTCCTACATAACAAGCGAAAGAAACCCCAAGGATCTATATCTATTATACGGAGGTAGCGAAGATGAGATCCAATCTCTTACCCTTGAAGAACGAACAAAGCCTTTTGTCGATGCAGGGGTTAGTCTGTCGATCCCCGCAACTAGACTCATCTAGTCGCGAGGAGATGTATTATCCGATCCGAGATCCAATTCGATAAAGCACCGACGAGCAGCGCCTCCGCGGTATCCACACATACGGCTCTATGTAGACTCCGCCTTCTTGATCCCGCAAGCAAGGAGGGAGTGGGTAGATAGATCTCGGCACCACGACGGTTGTGGTGGCGTTCATGGTGTAGATCTCCATGAGCATGGCTTCGCCTAAGCCATGGCATGAAGAGGATGAGGAGGAGATGGCGTAGCAGCCCTACGGCTAGGGGCGATGCGGCAAAGGGGTGGAGATTGCGGCAGCCCTCCGGGAGGGGTGGCGCAAGAGGTGGAGGCGGCTAGGGTTAGGGGAGTGGCCGGCGGCCAGGGCTTGGATCCCCTCTCCCTTGGCCGCACCCCACCTTATATAGGTGGCAGCTAGGGCAAGGGGTGGGGCCGACTGCCCTTGGGTGCCTTGTCCCCCAAGCAAGCCGAGTCCTAGATGGGCTAGGCCTCCACTTCCCTTTTTCCATATGTTGGCCGGCTGGGCCAAGTGGGCTGCCAGCCTGCCATGGTGCAGCCAGCCCAGTAGGGCTGCTGCACCACCACTTTGGCCCATGTGGGTCCATGTAACAGCCCCAGATTAGCACCCTAAAATATGGGCCAAATTTTTGCTTTTGTGTTGCATTGCATCATGGCATACATATTTAAAATTGCTAATATGGAAATAAAGCAACACCTAGAAATGAAAACAAAGGAAGCAAAACCCTTCCTCACTTTTTCCAAACTAAATGCATTGGCCAAACCAAATGCAAAGCTCAAGTTGGCACAATACTTTATTCTTGAACTTCCAAATTGTTTAGGAAGTTCCCAATTTGCTTCTTATCCCCAATTCTCAATTTCCAAGTTTTTTCAAATGAGAATAATTATGAGGACTTAAATTGGCTTAATTCAATTTCTAATTTTGGAACCAAGTTGAACTTTCCAAAGAATTTAAAATAAAAATATGGGGTGATTCATTAATATAATATGAGCCTCCCTAAATAATTTCATAATTTATTGAAATGGCTAATTGCCCCAAATAAATCTATTTTTGGAATTTATCAAAAATGCCCTAATTAAACTCCAAGACCAAATGTGGTGTAAAACATTTCATTTTGTTTCCCAAATTTTTGTGGAGGTTTAAAGGCATAAAGGGAGCCTATGTGAATTTTTCCACATTTTATAAAATTGTCTAAAGGCCCCTTTAAAATCATCAAAGCTGCTGGGGACCTCTTTGCAATTACAAATCCTGGAGCCAGGGGGGTAATCGCAAAAGTCTTTCTTCCCCACTGTGGCCACAGTGGCCGGCGCCCCATGCCGCCGACGCCCGCCTCAAGTCGCCATGCCGCCGTGGTCCCCTCCTGGAGTTTTAGCACGCCACGACGACCTGGACGTCCCCCACACGCCACTGCTCCCTCACCTGCTCCCTTCCCCGCTCTCTCCCTCTCTCTCTGTGGCCGCCGTGACACCGTGGCCGTCGCCCGTGCCTCGCCGCTGCTAGAGCCACCTAGGAGCAAATCGAAAGCCGCCGTGAGCCTCGCCGTGACCTCCTCTCCTTGCCCGACCAAGGAATCGATCCGGGACCGACCGGACCGACGCCGGCTTCCACAACACCGCCGCACCGGCCGAGCTCGGTCGATCTCCCGATCGTCGCCGTCAGCCGCTCCCTCGCCGTCGCCGTCCACACTCACGACACCAGGGTGAGGCCCGCTCCTTTCTAGCCCTCTCCCGCTCCACCTCTTCCTCCCTCGCGTCCTCGCCGCCGGTCACCGTGCCATCAGTCGCCGTTGATGCCGTGGCCGTGCGCCGGCCGTGCTCCCGGCCTGGGCCGGCCTTGGGGCCGGCTGGCTCGGAGGCCTGCCCGGCCTGGCCTCGGTCTGGGCCGGCCACGAGGCCGGTTCTTTCGGGCAGTGCCCCGGCCTGGCATCCGGACTGGGCCGGTTCTGAGGCCGGCCTTTTCTGGCACTATCCCGGCCTGCAAACCAGCCTGGGCCGACCTGCGGGCCGGCCCAAACAGTAAAACCTGCGAATTTTGGAAATTTAAATTGGAGTTTAAATACTTCATATCTATTCGAATAATGCTTCAAATTCGACAACTAAAGTTTCCAAATGTTCAGAAAAACAAACTCTACCAATTGGAGTCGTTGTAATCTTCTTTTGGAATTATTTTCTTTTGGGTATTTAAGAATTCCTAAAATGGGTTAAATAATCCCAAATTAGGAAAATTCGTAACTTATTAAATAATTGTCCAAAAATTATGATTTAAATATCAAAGTGATCAACATGTCAAATGCTATCAAACCATGCACTTATCACATCATGATCACAAACTTTTATTTGATGTTATTCATAAGTTGATTAAATGAATTAAATTCAATTATTCACTTAATTTGCTATTTATTCATCGGTACTCCGAAAATTACAAATAAATTACCGAAATGATCGGAAGAACGAAACCTACCCATTCTTGTCATGTTCATGCATATTTGAGCCACCTCTCTAATAATTTAAGATTTTATAAAGAATGTGGCCACTAAGATAAATATGGGGTTGGTTCCAAATAATTGCACTAATTATTTGGCTCCTCATTTAAATTTGCTTTTAATTTATATAATAATATGGTTGCATCAATTGGACATGTCATCATGTGATTGAGCATTGCATTTTGAGTTCGTGTGATTTATGTGTGCTTTGTATTTCTTTTGGGTATCGATAGATTCCGGAGTCGAGGGTCTCTCTACTTACCCCGACGAGCAGTGCTTCACTACCGGGCAGCAAGGCAAGAGATAACCTAACCTTCTTGGCATTTAGCATCCTATGATTTTATCAAATTATTTTATCCACCATAATATTTCATGCGGTTCCAATGTCTCTTTGGTAAATATTAGAATATCCTATGAATGCATGTTCTTCCCCGAGCCAATCACATGTATCCCTACCTATGAAACCTAGGGTTGAAGTGTTGGCCGAGATAAAGATAGATTTGTTGTACTCGTTTGCTTAGCTATGCTTAGCTATGCTTAAATAGATGCTTTATGTCCGTTATAAATTCCATACTTGTTGATGTTGATGGAATGATTCGGGCATGGTGGATAATTGTGATGCTTAATTAAAATGCTAAGACGGCTTGGGTGAGTTGCCATCGGGGATGGTGTTTTGCCTCACTCTAGCCCCTAGGTGCGAGTTCTTTACCTCTTGAACCAAGACTGAGCGTGCTTCCGGAGGTGGGGGCATATGGAACCCCCTTTGACCGAATAAGTTGTGAGGGGCTTGTCAAGGGTCCTCTAGTTTGCTATTCCATTTGCGCGTGAGTTGTGTGGGTGGAAAAGAAACGAGGATGGTGGTGTTTAGGAATGTGGCCGCGGGGCAGGGCGCTGGGAGCGCTGAACCTGTCCTTCCGCACACTGATGGTCCTTGAGTAAGCCTCATGCAATGTAAAGGTCTAACCGCGCCCGTTCGCCGGCCTTCCCCGGAAGAGGGCCAACTAGGTGAGCCGGACGGTACCGATGGGTAAATTAGTACACCCCTGCAGGGTTAATCTTTTCGAAAAGCCGTGTCCACGGTTATGGACGACTTGGGAATAGACGATAAGACCATAGAGAATATTAACCTAATTGGTATGGCAGCTAAAGGTTGCATAATCAACGTGTGATAAAGGTTCACTTCCTCGAGGGTGATTCGAGGGGGTGCCTTGGTGGAGATGAGTGTGGTTGGTTACAAAAGGGTTCGATGAGAACCAATGATGAAAATGTTACTCTCTTATCCCCTTTTGAAAAGTATTCTGAGTAGACGACGCCTCGTGTCATTTATGTCTTTTATTGAAAACTGGCTTTATGCAAAGAAACAAGTACACATATAAAGCTTTAGAGCCTCCGTCAGTCATTGGGCCTATATCGCCCTACTAAACTTGCGAGTACATCGTACTCAGTCTCTCTTTGCTGCCTCTATGATTTTGTATTTCAGAGGAGGACGACACCGAGCAACTAGGTGGGTTCTTCGTTGACGTCGACTACTAGTCTGGGGTTCCCAGGTGGCAGCTTGGGACCGTGGAACAAGCTGGCTGGGAGATGTTTATTGTAGGCCTCTTAGGCCATATATTTGCTTCTTGTTGTTAGACAACACTACCCGCTTCCGCTTGATGACTTGTTGGATCTGTGATCCTTTTGTTGTGTAATATTTGTATTCTTCTCATTATATGAGTTGCTATACGTTTTGTGTCGTAGAGTCATGCGATGTGCCGGCTGGTTCCACAAGTCTCGATCTTTGTTTTATACGTTGATGGTTGTGTCGATTTCATAGCCTCTCTGTATAATTCCGGGGTCGGGGCGCTACAAGTTGGTATCAGAGCAGGACTGCCTATAGGAAACCCGTTCTATTGGTCAATGTCGAGTCTAGTTCGTGAAAATTATTTTTAACCTAAAAATGAGTTCTGAAAACCCTCCTAGGATTCTTTTTACTCCTTATCCAATTCACTCTGATCTCGATGTCATCTTACCTCTATTTGATTTTAACGGTTTTCTGATCGTCGGCGACTCCTAAATCTATAGGATCACGGGGTTGGGTTCTATCTTTAGTTAGTGGTTAACTTTGCTCGTCTGCCAGATTCTGAAGCCGAAGAAAGGAAGTGTTGCGGATCATCAAGATAATCCCTTGCTGTAGTCCAAGATCTTGAACCGAAGGTCCCGGATTGTGCTAGGGCTCTGGTGTAATGATTCATGAGGGTTGTCATCCTTGTGAGCATTATGCTATTGTGGGTCCCGGTGCATGAAGCTGATCTTTAACCCAAGATCTTTCCCGTTGAATCCTGGTGTTAAAGGTCAAACCCTACATCAGGTTGGCAAAAATTGAAGTTGGTCTTTAAACTCGAGGTTGCAGCCGTAATTGGTTTCCTCAGCAATGCTTTTCTTCGTCACTAGCATACCTAGGCTCTCTGTTATGGAATCATCTGAATCATGATGGGATTGCTCTTAGCGAGTTTTCCGTCAATAATTGTGATCCCTCCGGTAACACCCGTTCCTGAAACCCTTTCGGCACTAGTTGTCGGAAGAGTGCTACAAGGGCTTCTGCAATATCTTGAAATTGTTGTTAGCCCGACCTTTGCCCTAAATCTGTTGTCCACCTTTATCTGTCTACGGACAGTCAAGTTCATCGTGCATTGGGGTGTTCTGATGCATGTTATTCTTGTGGTTCGTTAGCGCATTCCATTTCGGGATGTCAGGAGAAACAAACTCCGGTACCTCTTCCATTTCCAGGAAAAAGGTCAAAGTTTTGTGATTCGCGGAGTAAGAGCTTGTCTAGCTTTTGTTCCGTTCCACCTTGGAGTGTCACACTATTTTATATCGAGAGGTCGTGCTTAGTCTCATGACGCACTTGATGAAGTGATGCTCCTACCCTTCCTTATCCATCTACCTCCGAGCTACCCGGGCTCGAGAATGTTGAGGATGAATATCGTTGTGGTAATCGGATATTCTTAGCAATTGATATTGTTTCGAATCCACAGACTTTGGTGACACTCTTAGCCTGATTGGTAATTATATCATCGAGCTGAGTTGTCGATGTTGCCAAGTCCATTCGTTCAGGTACACCCTCGGTCAACGAGTTAGATTCATGTCGAAACTCTTAAGACCACATCTTTTACTTGAAATGCAAGCTTTCTCTCGCAAGCAGTGACTTTTGTCGCTATGGATCCGAGTGAAGTTCGCTTTGTCTCCTCGGGTTAAATCACAAGTTGGTTATGCATACGTGCATTAGTGAGCTGGTAGGTTGGTACCTCCCGTTCTCTGACTAAGCCATGTGTGCACCCCAAACCCTGACCGAGTCGTTCCTAAATAAGAAGAGGTTGTCAAATCTCATCATCTACTGGTGTTGCCCAATCAGGAATCAGTTGGGCTCCTTGTATGGAGTTCATGCCAGATCAATTTCCTCTTCGTGATCGTGACCCAATGGAACTCCCAATCTACCTCGTGTTCTGGAGCTTGGCCATGTAGCCCTTATCTGAGAATCTAGTTATCCTACCTGTCGGCTAACTTTAGCAAACTCCCTCGGTGTTGCCAAGTCTGAGTTACCCTCACGCCTAACCAACTCCGAATCTCAAGCAAAAGGGATGCTTGGAGTCTATCAAGAGCATGTCCTAAGCCTACTGGTAAACCGACAAGTCCGGTGTTGTGGTTCACGCACCTCACCGGAAGGACTTCTGACCAAATCTCCTAGCTCTTTCAAAATCAACCGATATCCATGAGAATCATGTGTAACTGGTTCCAGAAGTTTTCCCCTAGGGTCTTTTCTCTATCTTCAAGTACGACCTTCGCTTGAGGATCAAATGAATGCTATTTCCGAAGCATGTGTGTGATATCTAGAATCTCAAGGAGAACCTCACTACGGAGTTGCTAAATTTCTATCGGTAGATCCTCCTACCCCATCTGTCTCGTGGCAATATCTCGTTATGAGGTTTTACCTCTCTATCTTATTGTGGATCCAATGCTATATCCTTCCCACCTCGGTGAAATCAAGGTTTGCCCAATCACACGGACGTTGGGTCATTTCACCAGTCACCTTAGGGCCCAATCCTCAATCTTATGGAGATCTCTTGTGTATCTGAAGTGTGGAGTCTAGAAGATGCCTTTCTCCTCACGGTGCCAAATCTCTACGGTCTACCCAACGGATGGTTTGAAGTGATGTCTTGGTGATCTCCTCGTGACGTCTGGATCTCATCCGAGACTCCGAATCACCATTCGTTCATACCATCAATTATCTCATCGCTAACCCTAGCTACATCGGAGCGTTAAGTGTGTGACCCTACGGGTTCGAGAACATGCAGACATGATCTGATCAATAATCAACAGCGGGACCGGGATGCCCATATTGACTCCTACATATTCAACGAAGTCCCTTATCGATTGAACCACGATGCCGGAGATTCTTAATCTCGTATACGATTCCCTTTGTCTCACCGATATTCAACTTGCTCGAGATTCGATCGTCGATATCTCCATATCTAGTTTCATCTCGTTACCTGACAAGTTCTCTTTACTCGTCCATAATATAGGATCTTCATGATTACCACTTAATCACATGGTTGCAACCTTTCTGATGCTATATTACCGAGAGGGCCCAGAGATATCTTTTCCGTCACAAGAAAGGACAAATCCCACTCTTGATACATGTCACCCAACTAATACCATCGGAGATACCTGAAAGCCACCTTTATAATCACCTAGTTACGAAGCGACGTTTGATGTCCACAAGGTATTCCTCCGGTAAACGGGAGTGACATAATCTCATGGTCTAAGGAAACTATACTTGGCATATCCTAAAAGCGTTGGCAATTAAACTGTGTGACACGATCAATTTCAACTCTTTATTATTGGGTCTTGTCCATCACATCATTACTCCTAATGATATGACTCCGTTATCAAGTGACTATAACAAGTCCATGGTTAGAAAACTCTAACCATCCCTTGACTAACGAACCAGTCTAGTAGAGGCTTACTAGGGACAACTGGTTGTTTATATTCCACACGTGTATTATGTTTCCGGTTAATACAATTATAGCATGGATAATAAACTATTATCATAAACATGAATATGCTAATAAACCATTTTATTATTGCCTCTAGGGCATATTCCCAACACCTGCCCCTGGAGCGTCGCCTCTCGGCACTCCTTCGCATATAAGTCACGATTGACCTAAAAACGTTGGAGGCGAGACCACCTTCCTCAGAAACCATACGGAGCTCCGCCGCCATCCCGAAACCTAAATTCGGGGTCCAGGATCGCTATTCCGGCACCCTGCCCGAGTGGAGATCACCACCATCATCATCGCCAACGCCTCTCCATCAACCATCCATGATGTCTCTCTCCATGTGTGAGTAATTCCCTGCTGTAGGCAAGGGAATGGAAGGGATTGTATAAGATTTCTTATGTAATTCGATGCCAAATTCTTAGGGCATGATGCCTAGTATCCTATATTGTGTTGATCATCGTTGGTACAATTAGTTATGCTTAATGCTTGTCACTTTGGGCCCGAGTGCCATGTTTTCAGATATGATCACATTATGTTTTCATGAATATAATTGATGTTTGGGTCCTATCTACTAGTTGTATGCACTTGTTGTTAACCGGAACTGGCTCCCCCGAGTGACAGAAACGGGGACATCGATGGGAATGGTTGGTAACTCGAGGGTTACATGTATTCACTGTGTGTTAATGCTTTGCTCCGGTGTTCTATTAAAAGGAACACCTTAATTGCCATTTGTTCCTTAATTGGCCCGGCTGAAACCGGATGGCAGGACAAAAGATGCCGTGCAAGTTCTTATTGCAAGCACATACGGCTAAATTAGAAATACATGCCTATGATTGTTTAATACTTGGATGCTATATTTATTTGCTTTGTGCCTAGTTATGTTTATTTCATGAGCTATCTTATTCATGCAACGCCCGTCTATCCGTCCCTATGCCTACGGTGCTTTTAATCCTGCTGTTTACAATCAATATTTCTGCTGTCACCATTGCTGCCTTTATTTTATTACTGTTGTTACTGTTCTACAGCTGCCATCAAATTACTGTTACTACTGATAAATTGGAGAGATACTTTTCAGGTGTGGTTGAATTGACAACTCAACTGCTAAGGCTTATAAATATTCTTTGGCTCCCCTTGTGTCGAATCAATAAATTAGGGTCATACTACCCGCGAAGATTGTCACGATCCCCTACACTTGTGGGTCATCAACCCACCGCACGCCCCTCTCTCTCTTAATGTTTGTTGGGACGACCGGAATCAACGGATCAAGATCGTCTTCTCCGCCTCCGCCCGCCTTTCACCACACTCAAATTGGTTGCCCCCCCCCCCCCCCCCCGAGCTCCTCCGGCCTCCCCAACCCATCCGTCGTCGTCCTGGTGACAAACCTGTCCAAATGGGCCACTTTCGAAGCCTCTCTTCACTCTATATTGCCCCATCACGGTTGGTCGTCGCCGTCCGCCGCTTCCAGAGGTCGCCGAACCCCTTCCAGGAAACCCAAGGTTTATATGTCGCCGCCAATTGAAGTCCCGCAACACCAAGGCCTCACACGTCGTGAAGCCTCGAAAGCAAGCTCGTCGGAGCTCGGGCACGCCGTCGTCGCATGACATCGTCACCTCACCAAAGAGAATGAGTGGGATTTTTTTTAGAGTTTTTTTTTGTTGGGCTGATAAGTGGAGCCCACAGTCCACCTCACCCAACATTTTTTCTCAGATTTTTCATTTTTTTATTGGACTGACAAGTGGGGTCTACTATCAGAATTGCGGTCAAGTTTTGTTTAGATACGAATTTGTGCACATTGTAACAAATCAACCAAAATGTGGTAGTTTTTTGCGATCTCGACGAAAAGTGCTAGTTTTCCGGAATTTGAACTGTAATGTGGTAGTTTTATGCTAACTACTCTGTGGATGACGATGTCGATCACAAAGTAGCCCCCTTTGATTATGTTGACGGTCTTCTGCAAGTCTCCTTTGGTAGATTTCCTTCCTTATCATGCTTCAAGTCCGGTTATGGTATTTCTAGGAGTTCGGATGTCGTATACCGACCGGGTTGGCGGGTTCCCTGATGCATACAAGTGCGCAAAGTTGTTGTACCTATTTTTGAAGTAAGAGCATCAGTCCATGGAGAGTTTAGGAACCGGCCCTTTGACTCTCTTAGAGGTTTTCCAAGAGTACCTACAAATTATCTTTAATTCCAAGCAATAACGCAGTGAATGTGAATATTGTGAAGGTTTGTGAGAGGAAGACTAAAGTGATTAATTGTAACAGAGAGCGAGAGAATAATAATTAATGGAGATGATGAAAACTGCAATAGGGATAAAACCATTCTCAGTGGTTATGTGTTCACCACCAATAAAAAATATAGTTATGAAGAATAAATATTCCATCTCTATAGTATGTGTATCTATACTACTATTAAACAAGCGAACATCTTCTTTCCTAGAACCACCCCACTAAATGCACACAATCCGTTACCACCGCACGATCAGACCCGTCTAACACAATCTAACAGCTAATAGTAACCTAATCCTTTGCCGGTTGTGCTCTTAGCAATTTAGATTGACAGACGAAACTCTGCCCACAGAAAAACACGCTGGGAAGAAATTTCCAGTTGCCGCTTCCGTATCCCGCGACCCACAAATCACGGCAACCATCTCAGAATTTACTCATGATCACATCTCATCATATATAGCCAGAAAAAGAAAATGCATCACGACCGTCTTGACGAGGACTATCGACCACGCAGCTTCTCCATCGGTGCGCCGCCAGCGTGCTGTCGGTGCAGCAGCTTCACGCCGCAGCGCCGTCTTGGCCGTCGTCGTGATTGACGGCTCTGCGCCGCCGGTGCAGCAGCTTGACGCGGCGGCGCCGCCGGCCCACTTCGCGAGGCTGCCACATCTTACACCGATCAATGATTCCACGTTCCTGTGCCAAATTAGGTATTTCTATTTTTTTATTCCCAACTCGAGTCGTCCTGATGCTGCTTTCCCTGATGAACTGCATCTTCGTTGAGGGTAACGATGCCTGTATCTGATGCATGTGCAGAATGTGGTCTGTATCCACATTATTTACTACACTTCATCTGATGTTAGTTGTAACTATTTATTAACTTCAGAATTAGCGTTGTTATTTGAGACTAACATGCTTGAGAAGACAAGAAGGGGATGTGGATTAACTGTGTCATTCACGCTGCTCTATCCATATCGGTTGAGATGGTAGCGGTATGGAAAATGACTGTCATCTAGGCGCACTGTCTATCGTCTCCCTCCCGTGGAAGAGCTAAGTACCATGCTCCTCTCTGTATGAAAATCGTAGAACTATATAATTTGGATGCTATGTGGCTGGACAAATCAATATAACTCCACACTTTGGATTGCAATTCAATTCTGTATTTGCATAGACAATCAGACAAGTGTTGTAACAGTGTGGCTGTTTGGATTCATGTGGATAGTTTGCACTTTATTTAGTGAGTTAAATTGAGAGATAGACCTGGTAGAACTTTTCAATTCCATACCTTCTTTTGTTTGCAAGGTACTAATTTATTGAGCGCTGTATCGTGCAGGTTTTCCGTCGTGCTATGTTCAATTGAAGATAGGAAGATAATATGATTACATGCTACAATATTTATGTTGCATCTTCTTAGACATCTAACTTATTACACAACTGAAGGTAAATCATCAACAATTGCTATTTTCAGACTGCCTAGATTTGGCATTATATTTTACCCGAAGGTGTCACCTCAGTAAGCTAATGTTAGCCAAGTTAGTATCCAAAAAATTGGGACAGTGATTAGTTTCATAGAAAACACTGCACATATATCTTAAACATTTAGTAAGATTGAGTTGTTAGTTATTTTCACATATTTGTGAACTGTAAACATATATTCAGGACATGCTTTTCCATAAAGCACATCTTCAAGAGGGTACTTTAATTTTCAGCTTACCCCTCTCAGATCAGTAACTAAAATAAGGGGTTCAACCTTGATTACCAATATATTGTGCAATGTGGGTTCGTAGACACAACAACAATATAACTAGCTACTAACTTTTTATTTGGATTTGTTTACCTAACGATTGCTTAATCTTACACTGATTATATGTGTCCACTTCCACAGTATTGTAAATAAAGATGCTTGTAGTTTCTTAGAATTTATCCAAACGTCTTTAACGACGTGTAAAAGTATTGTATGATTCAGATAGCATGGACGAGCCTCTTTGTTTCAGCATCTTGTCTCTTTAGATTGATGGGCAAAATAAGAATAAAATGATAGATTTGATCAGCTGAATTTATGTTCATATGAGTATCTCTCAATGCAAATAAAATGACATTGAAGGTATTAGCAGCAGGCAATTGGACTACATGTTGAGGATGATGGTCATATGACAATTATGTCGCATTATTTGGCTTTTGATAATAGGATTTTACCATTAGATATTGACCAATACTTGCATAATTGATAGTTGATCAATACTAATTTATTTTTCTATTTGTAGATATTGGATTATTGAATTTGGTCAACCACTTCATCTGGTTAGTTTGAATT
The DNA here is from genome assembly GCA_012064385.1 of Puccinellia tenuiflora. NCBI lineage: Eukaryota > Viridiplantae > Streptophyta > Magnoliopsida > Poales > Poaceae > Puccinellia > Puccinellia tenuiflora. The sequence continues at coordinate 1,130,592 of QRDG01000416.1, forward strand.
TAGTCGACCGCGTCTACTCATAGATGAATGATCAAAACAGTTTACACAGAGAATTGAAGGAGCAAGAGTTTAGCAGTTCTGGAAGCAGGAGAAGCAAGGTACGAGACAGGGACAGATACAGACGAAGGGGAAGCAAGGTACGAGACAGGGACAGATACGGAAGAGCAGCAGCAGTTGAGGAGGTTGAGGAAGAGCAGCAGATCGCAGTTCTTGGGGAGGTCGTCGTCGTCGCTGAGTCGTTGGTGAAGGGCAGGAGGTGGAGTTGCGGTGGCGCGCCGCCACGCCTGGCCTGGCCGCGGCGGCGGCCGGTGGTGAAGAGGATGGGGGTTGGGGAATAGAAGTGCCAGGCCTGGGTGCGATGGAGGCTGCTGACCCCTTTTTCTCCTTGATCTGATCTGGTTCTTTTGCAGCTTGGTCCCTCCACTTCTCTTCTTTCTGCGCAAGAAGATCCCTGCTCTTTTCTGTTCAGGTCCTCACTTGTTAAGTGGTTGTTGCTAGCAGATACTTGGACAGCTTGGTGTAGGAATTTGGTGCCTTTGCGCACCAATCCTGCAAATATTAAAGCAAGGCTGTAAAGTGGCTTATGAAATGAATATGTAGTATTTAATACTATTTCAGTGGCATAATTAGTCAACATAGCTTCAAATGTGAGTGAATTATGCACATAAACATGCTTGCAATTTGGATACAAATGCCACTGATCACCCTCACCACCACGGCCGGTCGGAGGAAGCTTCCGAGCAGATCTACCCAACACCACCAAGCAATGGCCACGGGCCACGACCTTATTAAAGGAGACAGAAGCCCTCTCCGACCCTCCTAGCTCCAACCTCTGAAGCAACGGGAAGAGGAGAAGAAACCCTAGGCAGCACCAGATCTGGCCGAATCGATCTGGCCCTCCGCTCCTAGCTACGGGCATCAAGCCCAAGACTGGCATACAACCGAGACACCTACAGCTACTCTGTACAGGCCGAGCAACCCATCCATCTCTCCTCCAAGCGGCGAAGCCGCCGGAGTTGAGGCGGACATGCGCTCAGGAACGAAGGAGGACTCTCAAGGAGGACTTTCAAGGGAACTATTATTAGACTGTATACTCATTCATAAGTTGCAATGCATTAAGTGATATGTTAGCCGGTTTTCTTTCCCCACATTGTATGAATGATTTTGAAATGGGAAATCGATCGTATATTTACTGTAATACTGTGGGTGACCCTTTTTGTTTGAAAATGTATGTGCTTAATACCAATTTATTAGAAAGTATGTATGCACGTGACTCTATGGTCTAAGAACAATTATCACTAAATAATTTTTTTGGTTGGTTGAAACTTATATTGACAAATGTAATCGGCGAGAGGTGCCATGTCAAATTTACGCTTGAATAATCCGTGAGGCAAATTATTGTTAATTCATAGCAGAAAGATCGTGCATTGCACGTGCACACTAACTAGTGTGAGGGAAGAACCCGTAAAAGAGGTGCGTATTAATGACTTAGTTCTATACATCGCATAATAATCGTACTCCTCCAAAGTCGGTCGCGTGAGAACGGTGATAATTAAGACTCTCACCGTGGATGCAGCGTAAAGTATATGGGTCGATGTTATTCCCACATCAATATGGTTGGCCAGGGAGAGAGCTAGCTACATATAAGTTGTGCCTCACGAGGGCAATCAATAGCATTCATGTCATCTAGGGAAAATAGTATGCAGTCGTGAAGGGTCAAGATATACAACTATATGAGGTGTATAGGAGTTTTATATTGTACTCTAAACGAATTGTGTAATTTTGAAACATAGGGTACAATTGAATCACGATGGGACAAAATAACACTCAAAGGTAAACAAGATTAGAGTAATAAGGAAGTCCGATAACCTTCATGCAAGTATTGAGGCTTCAAGAATTATAAGAGGAAGTGCAGTAGTTTGAACGTGTTAGTGCAAGGATTTTCTAAAGCATTGTGAGGTTTTACGAGGATACTTCAAAACAGAGTAAAGTTAAAAGGAGCAAGTCCGGTATCACGAAGAGGAACAAAGAACAACATACAAATCATACATATGAGTGGGAATCAAAAGGTGTTGTAGGGAAGGGAGCGAAGACACATATTTGTTTTAGAAGTTCAAACTGTTGACACGATCTCTATGTTTTCGTTTGGAGATATTGTGCACACATGCATCCAAGTCCACCAACTTATTCTTCTTCTCTTAGCCAAGCTCGCAAGTCTTGACCCATTCACTCTAGTCGATTTTCGCAGGCTCTTTAACGAAAATGTTTACACCCAATTTGCCTCGCAAATCCACAAGATGGATGCTCACCAGCCAACACCTAACCCTCTAAAAGATGCCAAATAAAAAAGAGTAAAAGTTATACTGTTGTAGCCAGTTCCGCTTCATGGTGAAGTCAACTAAATGCAAGCTCTATTGCTCGATACATGTTATCTCAACATAATCTTTAGAGTCGCATCTAGTTATGCTTGATATTCAAGCTTGCCTTACATAAGCTTTACAGCTACACCCAGTAGCGTAGCTAGGATGAATCGAAGCCCCAGGCTAACCTCTTTGATACAGTGACGAACAGTGCAAAACAGTGCCACTGTAGCTACAGTCAACGAAGGAACTTGCCGCCACATCCCAGGCCATGGCCAGTGTAGCCTGGGGCCTGGCTACGCCCCTGGCTACACCCAGTTCAAACTAGTGCTTCATTTTCTCACACTAATGCTTAAGAGATTTCCAACATATAAATATATGTTTGAAATGAATTGAGTTGAGCACGTAAACAAGTTTCACATTCTTCCTTAAAAATCTACCCTTCTTGATAATCAATACGGCTTTTCCTATTGACCCGAAAGCTATACAATAATAGCACGTCTTCATCTTTTCAGTTCAGCTTCTGGGTCTTCTTATACACTGATGTAGGTCTATGCCTTTTGCGACTTCATGTTTTGATCTATAGATTCATGACGTTTCATTGTTGAGGAGGTCAGCCATGGGGATTGCTCCTCGATTGTGTCCGTGCTCTAGGGGGAAGTTGATGACGCGACATAGTTGAGGAGCTACGGTTGCCAAGCTGAAGGAGGATAACGCACATGGTGGATACTCGATCACCGAAGATCGCATGATTTGTCGAAACGGAAGGGCGCGATGGTCGGGATCGGTCCGTGTGAGGGGTTGCGTTGGAGAAAACGAACCGAGGAGCCTGGCGGTGGCGGCTGCACGCTTCACATTGCCTCGACCGACAGATCATGCCACCGGGGGAGACGACTAGGCGCTTAATTCAGGGACGGAGCTAGGCCCCGGGCAATCAGGGCCATGGCCCGGGGCGCAGCCAATTTCCGGCCTACTAATCTATAGGAAAATAATTGTGGCCCGGGACGCAGCCCAATTCCGTCCCAACTCATTGCTCCTTTCCGTCGCTTGGTCGACATCCTCTTCTTTTCCCTCTTCGTTGGCCTAGCCGAAAGACCGAGCAAGCTCGCTCGAATGCCCATCGCTCGCTTGGCTGTTGCTGATTGCCTGATTGCTGATTGGGTGAAATACGGAAGAACTGCTGCTAGATGCTGCTGAATTGCTTCACAGCTCGGCAGCTCTCTCAAATAGTTCTTTTTTTTACGTAGTAGGCACAGAAGATGAAGAACTTATGTCCGATTGTGGTATGGTTTAACCAAAAAAAAAAATCTGCACTACCATTTTTAGTTGTTTGTCATTTATTCTATTAGGCCATTAATAATGGAGTTGAAAATACATGTTCATCTTTGCAACCGTTTTAAATTTTATATACCATTACTATAGCTTTTGTTTTGGTAGTTTTTTTTGTGCTAAGTTTTTGGCCCGGGTCTTGCTTCAATCCTGGCTCCGCCACTGGCTTAATTGCTTTTGAGCGTACGAAATTAACGTCTTGCGTTAGAGTACATAGCGCTTAGTTGAATTTCTGGTTTGAAATAATTACTCCCTTTGATTCTAAAAATTTGTCACTACTTGTTCTAAGACTTGTACCTACTCAGTTTTTTTGCGACATTTAAAACAGATGTGAGGGAGTACTTTTTATCTCCTAAAGCGCCTGGAAATATTTAGGAAGTATTGCGCGGATGTCCGTGTGACAACAATGCAACCGTGCTGACAACCAACCATGCATTCTTTTTCCATTCAATGCTCACAAAATAAAATAAAAACTTACTGATTGAGTTGCTGTCATCAACCATTATCATAGCAACTGGATTGGCTATGATCGCCATGTGGGAGACAATGAGCAGCGATCGGCAGAAATGGTGCCCTACTTCCATTTGGGAGTACATGATAATTTGGAGAGCGTGTAAATTTATATTGTTTACTAACATAAAATATTGTTTACAATGAAGGTAAAATATACAGTGCATTTGTTATAATCTTTTTTATTATTTTCTATACACAAAATTGATCATTTGTGAAAGGAAAAAAACAAGCCTTTATACATTCAAGTATACAACCAACCATTTGATATCTCGAGCTCTGAAAATCCATTTCCTGGAAAAAAGCAAAAGAAAAGCAAAACAAATCAAAATTTCCCTCCATCTCTTCTTCCTTGGCCACTCCAAGAAGAGAAGTACCAAAAGGTCAAGCCTACCCCTAACCAAAGTCAACGCCGAGAACCAAGAAGAGGATCAAACCAATTCCCTTCCGTTCCTCCCGAGGCTCCCGCGACCATGTCCGCGCGCCCGCCCCCGCCTCCGCGCCCGCGCCTGTCCCTGCCCCCGCGCTCGAACGCGGAGTCGCTCTTCTCCGGCACCGGCGACGCCAGCCCCGGCCCGCTAACGCTCGCCTCCGCGCTCTTCCCCTCCAACGCTGACGCCGACGCCAGCGGCGGAGGCGGCGACGCCTCCTCAGGCGCGGGGCCCACGAGCTTCACCCAGCTGCTCATCGGCTCCCTCTCGCAGCCGCCCCCGCACCAGCAGCCGCAGGAGAGAGGGAGAGGCGGTGGGGTCGCGAGGGCCGGGCCGGCGCTGTCTGTGGCGCCGCCGGCGGGGGCGACCGTCTTCACCGTGCCCCCCGGGCTTAGCCCCTCCGGCTTATTCGACTCCCCGGGCCTAATCTTCTCGCCGGCCATGGTACGTACTCCGGTTCTTAACACTTCTTTTTGCTGCCAAGGTTGGATTTTTATTAGCTCCTGTTTCCTCTCTTTCTGAGGAACTTAACTTTGATCTTCTTAGTTAAATGGCGAGGGCTCACTAGGTTCGTATATTCTAAGCATGTTGCTGGTCATTTGCCTTGTAAAGCTGTTAATTCAACCTTGATCGCGTCATCAGTTCGTTAAGCTCCTTATCATTTCCATGCTGTTTTAAAGCTTGTGAATTAGGGAATCTGGAGCTTCTGGAGGTGGCATTTTTACTGTTGCTTTGCTACTTCTAGTCAGGTGCATCATCTAGTTTACTTATCGGCCCCATAGGTTTGCCCGGTAATGCATAAAGGTACTTTACCTTATTACTCCCTCCGTATCAAAATATAAGATGTTTTAGCATTTCTCTTTCCATCCGTATCTAGACATGTTTTAGTGTAAGATTCATTTGAACCTTGCACTAAAATATGTCTAGATACGGATGGAAAGAGAAATGCTAAAACATCTTATATTTTGATACGGAGGGAGTAGTTTCTGCCACTTTGTTGCAATGAAGAACCTTAACCCCACAAATGACAGAAAATGGTTTCCGATATTTTAGACGCAGCAAGTGATGTTTTATCACATTGCCATACCAGTACCAATAATTGTACTATCGTCATATCCCCAGCATGATGCAATTACAAGATGGCATGATAGGTTGATATTTGATACCGATGGGACCAGACAACTTTCTTGTGAAACAGTACTGTTAGTTTCTAACTTTTGATGGTTCTGACCTGTTGATACTTGATAGGTACTTCTGAAACATGTTACTCTGTTTGAGCACTTCACATGTTTTTTTTGTGTTTGGTATATTCACAATGGGAAGGACAGGCCTGGTGCAGTGGTGAAGTACTCCCCACTTGTGCCAAGAGGTCCTGGGTTCGACTCAGTCTCTCTGCATTGCACTTTGCAGGGGTAAGGCTTGACTCGTATAATCCTTCCCCAGACCCCACCTGGTGTGGGAGCTTCTAGCACTGGGTCTGTCCTTTTTTTGGTATATTCACAATGGCTGGTGCGTGTTGAGTGAAGCTGTTGTTCCATATGGACATTTTGTCCGTGAAAATTTAACTCTTGTTGTGACACGTTCTCACTAAGCGCATTCAGTATCATCAAGATATATAGTTCATCGTTTCATGCTGAAGAAAATCAACTCTTCTATCATTTCATTCAGTACTTCATTCAAGATTCTGGAGCATCTGTTTTAGCTTTCGATAAAGAAAGTAAACCAAAATTTCCTTAATTTACAGGGGGGTTTTGGCATGTCACACCAGCAGGCTCTGGCCCAAGTCACAGCCCAAGCAAGCCATTCTCCGCTCAGAATGTTTGATCGCGTTGAACAACCATCATTTTCAGCAGTTGCAGCATCATCTGGAGCTGCACAGCATATGAGCACTGCAGCCAATACAGCAGGAATGTCAGATATGGAGGTGACAATATCGAACAATGACAATGTAGCCTTTCAATCTGCTGAGGCATCTCACAGGTACCAAGTTCCTGCACCTGTTGATAAGCCTGCCGATGATGGCTATAATTGGCGGAAATATGGTCAGAAGGTGGTGAAGGGCAGTGATTGCCCAAGGAGCTACTACAAATGTACCTATGCCAATTGTCCTGTGAAGAAAAAAGTTGAGCATGCAGAAGACGGTCAAATATCTGAGATTATATATAAAGGGAAACACAATCACCAACGCCCACCAAATAAGCGGCCAAAAGATGGCAGCTCTTCAGCAGCTGAGCAAAATGAACAATCCAATGACACAACATCTGGTTTGTCAGGCGTTAGGAGGGATCAGGAAGCTGTGTATGGAATGTCTGAACAACTATCTGGTTTAAGTGAGGGAGATGATAAGGATGACGGCGAATCTAGGCCAAATGAAGTTGATGATAGAGAGAGTGACTGCAAAAGAAGGTGCTGTTAGCTGACAATACAACTCCACTATCTGATTATATTATTGCGTTATTAAAATTAAATTTCTTCCATTGTGTAGGAATATACAAATTTCTTCACAGAAGACCCAGACGGAGTCTAAGATCATTGTGCAAACAACCAGTGAAGTTGACCTTTTGGATGATGGTTATAGATGGCGCAAGTATGGGCAGAAGGTGGTGAAAGGAAATCCTCATCCAAGGTACACTTTTCACTGTTTTCCTTGCTCACATAATATATATATAAGCTCATATATAATAACCCACTGGACATGCTACACTTATCCAACTCCTTGTATTCTTCCATTTCTCACTCAATTTATTTTCTTGAGAGTTCCAAATGGTGGTTGAGGATAGATCACCTATATTTCATCTGTATGTTTCATCAACTTTATGTATTCTGCTCGAACCTTGCATGCTATAGTATCCCAAACAAGTCGGACGGCATGCGCCATAAGTTCACTTCACTTAAACAAGAATTTGTACCTCATTTTCTGTGGCATGATTCCTTAGTCATTTCCTCTAGTTATTACCTGAAGGCAGATCATCGGAATACACTTCTGATGTGGTAGACACCTATAATGAATATAGCCAGGAATATCAAAATAATGGACAGATTATGCAATGCTGCATCTATCTTTTGTTCCTAACACAGAGATAAACAGGTGCTAGTACACATAACCTAACTATCAAATCGGTTTTTTCTTTACATTGTTTTGCTGATGCGGGCAACGAGTTACATCTTTCTGGCCACGTGGCCGTCCTCATCACCATTTCAGAGTCCATGTGGCACCATGGATTCTCTTCTCTCCTCCCACATCACTCTTGTGGTGCAGGGCCCCGGAGCATCTCCGAAATAGAAGGAATTGCGTGGTGGCAGTCTGATAGAGTTACGAGCTTACAGCTGAAGGTTGATGATGCCAAGTGGCAAAAGCTGGTGAGACCGCTGCCATGTAGGCAATACCATGGTTCACACCAGCAAAACCATGGTCTAAAACCAGGATAGGGTGGTTAAGTAAGGTGAACCAAGAAATAGACCGGGAGTTACCTTAACAACTGCAATACCCGGTCAAGAATAAGGACTTGATGTAATGCTACCTTATTGGCAGCTTGATCAAAACCTGGGCCAGTATCAGGCTTTACCACATTAGAAATGTTGGCATTATATCCTGATTGTGCTTGTAGGTTTCTTCATACTCACGACTCTCATGAATAGAAGCGCTGCCATTTTTTTCCAACATTCACATTTATACTCAGAGAAAAAACTCTGCTACAGTTAGATTTCTCTAAATACTAAATCTTAAATTTCCTCATTTGTCCGGCTCTGACCTATCCTATTGAATCCATACTAGGTGTCAATTGTTACTTTAATTACAAATAAAATGTTAGTGAATTACTCTGCATTTCCATGATATCACGAATGAGAACTATCTTGCAAAAAAACGTGCTTCTCAACGTCATTCTTTATTTTTACATAGTCAGAATTAGCAAAATGATTGGAAATGCAACTTTTGGATAATATTTGAATGTAAACTTTTTAAAGCTAGTCCAACTGGGGAGGAGCCCTGTGGAATTTGATTTAAGATAGAGCCCACCTGGGTGAGATACCAGAGATTCGCTCCTTACAGGATTTGAACCCTGGTCAGCAGGATGCGCTCCGCCTACGGTGCTACCACTGATTGTAAATACTTCTATACCAAAAGTAACCATCTTAGCTGTGCAAACGGTAGAGCAAGATAGAGTGAACAAAGTATACAGAGGTAGTAGAATTCGTGATTGGTTGCTGTAGAAGATAAAAGAATACATTCAAAAGGGAAAGGAATATCCTCATGCGTTGCTCTGGTTCTGTCAAATGGCCTTTCTTGAAAGGAGTAGTAATATTGCTGCATCCAAATATATAATCATGTCTGACCATAATCAGTTCTCTAAAAAGTACCCATGCTTACATGTTTATGCACTTTCCGATGGCTTAATCCATTTGTATGGATGTATGTTGTTCTTACTTTACTTGCTTCATGTCTTACCTACATATCTCTTTCTCTCTCTACTTATAGGAGTTACTATAAGTGCACGTTTGCTGGATGCAATGTTAGGAAGCACATTGAGAGGGCCTCATCAGACCCCAAGGCTGTCATAACAACTTATGAAGGAAAACATGACCATGAACCACCAGTTGGTAGGGGCAACAACCAGAATGGTGGAAATTCAGCGTCTTCCAACAGGTCCCAACAGAAAGGGCCGAATAGCATGTCTAGCAATCAAGCTTCGCTTACAAGAACAGACCTTAGCAACAGTAACCCGAGGTCAATTGGGGTTTTACAATTTAAAAGGGAAGAATAGACTCTGTTTGGACTACTGCTATGGAGCTGATATGGTGGTTTATAGTTCGCTTTTATTCTGGCAAAGATTGGATACGTGCAATACTTGAAGTCATATTGGTCCGGACGTTCACACAGTCAAACAATACAACGATAGCATTATTTGCAGCTTTCCCACAGATACACAGAATGGCTCATACAGCACAGATAAACAGAATTGCCCATTGACGCAATTGGAGTATAATACTGGCTAGGTGGAAGCACTTTATACTTGTTTATGATTTGTAGAGGGGTTAGTTGTATACATGTTCACTTTGTAACTTAGATCGATTATTCCCCAGCATGTTTTCTTTGTATTGTAATAAGGTTAAAAGGTTAAGTGCATGTACAGATGTTTTATGGTGTCTCTATGTATGTTTCTTGTAATAATTAGTAGAAGATGAATCAACACAAGGGGCATTTAGAGAATATATTTTGATTTCTTCCGTCCCTCAGTTGCACAGTAAAATTTGAGGGATCATAGAATTTTTTCTCTGTTCATTATTACACAATTCTCTACCTATTATATCCTGTTACCTTCAATTCTTAATTTCTGTTAGCACAAAGCTAGAATTTTTATGCGTACACTGTATGACCGTTCATGCTCATATTTCTTGTGAGCCTAATTTATCTTGGGTCCTTGTGACTACTAAAGGGACATGTACAGTTTGAGCTGGTACAGAAAATCACTTGCCACATTTGTCTTTGGTTTTCCTCAGCAAACAGTTATTTCCTCTTTTTCGAATTATAAGATGTTCTATCTTATATAGTCGTGTATTAGTGTGTCAGTTCACTCATTTCAGTCTCTACATAGTACATGTTGAAATATCCAAAACATGTTATAATTCGGAACGGAGGGATTATTTCAGACTGATTTTCTAGCTGCAGATGCTATTTGGAACCAGCACTCTGAATCTGTTTAGAACTTCAGATTAAGTATTGGCACCTCTGCCTCACTATTATATGAGGTACACCACTTTTTTTATCAACTTTGGAACTTTTCTCTATTTATACCCTAAAGGCGATGCTATGTGGAATTTATCAAAAAATTCTACCTAAGCACTTTGCTGGAGAGCATTGTCATTGGAAAATTTCAGGCACATCACTGTCAATATCAGCCAGAATGTCCTAATCTAATGTTGCTGCATCTACTCAGAATCTCGCGTACTATTTGGTTGGTTGATCTTGAAACTTTTGGAGGAAACATCAGGTCATAACCTCCAGGAATGATTTCAGAATGTAATTTGATAAGGACACTTTATCCTACAGTAAGCAAGCAGTGTCTTTGCTTATTTTTTTCATCGTAGATATTGGCTTTCTTAACTATGCTTGACGTTAAAGTTTTCTTTGGCTAAATTCTTCTCTCCTAACATGATAATATAACTACCCTAAGTAGTAGGATTCATGTTTAGCAGCATCTTTGAGTTTTTGGCTGGGCTATCTTTTCCAAAATCATGTTGGAAACAAACTGTAATCTCACTGATTGCGAGTATATCATATCCATTTCTAGCTAGCATGTGCACTCTCCTATCACATCTCAACTTGAAAGGCAATCTGGGTAGCCAATCCATTTGGGTAGTTGGAATCTGGGACAAATTTCAGGTCCTAGAAGGATAGAAGCACTGTTCTTTCCTCCCATACTCCATTAGTGCATTTTAATTAGAGAGACCCTTTGTGCACCTCACATTTGGTCATTCCAAAAGCTTAGCTACTTTATTACTATGCCCTATTTTAGTGTTACTATTTGTTATGTATCCTAGTCCTAGTGCCCCAATGCCAATGGTACAAGAAAGTCAGAAGACACTACTGGAAGAATGTTCTTGTAGTATCGTGGCACTGGGAATCTGCATATGGCAAGTGGCACTGTAGCGGTAAGCCGGTAACCATATTTCCCAGATCTCGGAGCATGGATTGGACTGGAGCCGAGAAAAGTTACCAAAAAGCTGGTAGAAATCATTGAGTTTTTTACAACGCACTCACCACCAGGCCAGGCAAGTTGATGTGGATGTGTAGTAGACTAGTAGTAGTATATGCATGCCTACTGCTTTGCTTTGTAATCAAGGAAAGAAGCGCTTGAAATGGTGGGCTCGTGATCTGAACAAGTGACCCAAAAATTGTTGGGTGACAGTGTCAGGATGTGGATCTTATCCAACAGCTGCAGGCGCTGGAGTGAGTTGAAATATGTGTTTCTAAAAATGTCAGACCATGGAATGAATTTGGAACATGCATGTACTTGATAATTCATTGTGAAAAGCTGCCATCATTCAGATTGTTTCGTCTGGATAAAAATTGCATTCTTTCTTGACCAATTAGCTTAATAAGAGATAATGAGATATTATTTCTTGACCAATACTATAAAAATAGCATTCTTCAGGTATGTCAACAGCAGCAGAACAACTAAACTACTCCCTCCGATCCATAAAAAGTGTCGCTCATTTTGTACTAAGTTAGTACAAACTTTGTACTAAGTGGGCGACACTTTTTATGTATCGGAGGGAGTACCTTAATAATGGAAATGGAATATGCTTAGTAGTGTAACTAAACACTGAAGCAAGTATATAATGTATGCAAACTATACTAAAAACTCGTGCATTCATATCGGTACCAAATCTTTATAGTAACCCCAGTTCTTCATTCTTTTTTTTTTACAGATTGTGCCATCTGACGGACCTGATGCACTTCCTAATTATACTAAGGCACTAACGGCACACCCTCTGCCCCCAGAACGAGCATTGACAAAAGGATGAAAACTATAAAAATTAAAAAGAATTATCGATGAGGATCACCATGATCATGGGAGGTTTATCCTCTAGCCTTTCTAGCGGAGTAATCAAGACAAATTCAGGCAAACAAATCCTCTTTCCCTTCCAGTTCCATCAGATCACGAGAATGGGAGGCTCCCTTGCAGGTCTGGTAGACCATGAAAGTGATGAAAGTGTCAAGAACACATATCATGGAGTGGATGTAGGCGATCAAGAACCCTTCGCAGACCATCGCCGGGCTTATCCTGCCGTCGGCAGCGTACAGCTTCACGACCCTGAGCTGGAACAGCCCCTCGACGGCGGCGATGGCGAGGCTCGCCGGCAGCGCGACGGCGACGGCGGTGGCCGCGTCGCCCCGGACGAGCAGCAGCGCCTTGAGCACGGCGTGGCAGCCGCCCCGGCCGCCCTCGGCGGCCGCGACGACGGTGGCGAGGTTGCACACCGCGGCGGCGTTAGCGAGCGCGACGGAGTAGACGATGACGCCGGCGGCCGAGAGCGCGAGCACGGCCCTGCCGTCGGAGCCCAGGCGCAGCGCCTCCGCGGCGTTGAACGCCGCGAGCAGCGCCGCGAAGACCGCGGCGTTGGCGAGCAGGAGCGCGGCGAAGTTGGCGAGCTGCGTCCGCGCCATCGCCGGGTAGCGCGAGCACGACGACTTGTGATGGCAGTGCTGCTGCTGCTGCGGTTTGGAGTGCAGGGCGCGCACGGCGCAGGCCTTGGCGAGGAGCAGGAAGGAGAGGGAGAATGGGAGGGTGGCGAGGAAGGAGAAGACGGACTGCGAGAGCCTGTGGTTGAGGAGGAAGAGGAGCTGAGACGCCGGCGGGAAGCCCGCGGCGACGAGGACGCGGCGGAGTCGGCGGGAGAGCGCCGGGAGGAGGGAGGGGCCTGGCGCGAGCAATGCCGGGGAGCGGGAGAGGAGCGCGGCGGCGGAGAAGGGGAGCGCGAGGAGCGCCGCCGCGGAGGCCGCCGGGTGGTAGTGCGTGCAGAAGGCGTGGAGCGCCATCCTCATGATCCTGGTGGCGCTCCCCATTGCTGTGGGTCTGCTCTGGGGACTGAGATCGTCGTGCTCTGTTTTCTTGGGTGCGATTTTTTCAGGGGTTTGGACTGGTGCGGTGTGAGTGTTTGAAATGAATGTGGAGGCATTTCTTTCCTTTTCTTTTTTCTTTATAGGAGTAGCAGCATGTCAGGTAGTATGATTTCTCTCCTGTTGCATGTTGGGTAGGATGTGATATTGCCCACCTGCTATGCTTGCTGGTCCAACAACTGCAATCTGTGCCTGCATTCGGAATTTGATTTACGACAAGGGTGAGATGCAGCACTCAATTGCGCTATGCAGTGTTTTTTATAAAGAAAATATATTAATATCAAGATAATAACAAATACATTCAAGCTTTGCAACAACATAATGTCTAAAGCTAGTGTACACATTAAAAATGCACACAATCAAAAAGTAAACCAAAAAAGAAAGACCCAGTCGGAGCGATCAGAGGCTCGCAAGTCGTAGCGGCATGAACAAACCATCACCATAGACGACACCTAGATTCCAAAAAAAAGGCTCTCCAAAGTGACGCATGCAGGAAGGTAGCAGTACGCAAACACTGTCGTCGCCCTGTCTGACCACGGCTAGAGATTCATGGGCTTTCACCCCGTAGAGATTCAATCTCCAGATAATGCGTTCATCAAGAAAACGGCTAGAGAGTCGCCACTACCAGATACAACCAATAAATACCAAATCTAGGATTTTCCCTTGGAAACTTAGACGCGGAGCTCAAGGAGCACCGAGAAGAATGAAGTCACTGTGCATCACCGCTCCCACTTGCCAAGAATACTACTGCAATTCGCCGATCGTCTAGCTCACGGCCATGGCATACATATAGTTTTGAAGTGGACATCGCCATACAAAAGAACCGCATGCACACAACAAGCAATGAACCAACATCTTCTCCCTAATCTCTGCAAATACTCTATGAGGCAGTGGCGGCGCCAGTAGGGGGTCGAGCCTGGTCGGCCGACCCGGCTCAGTTTGGGCAGAAAAAAAATTATGTACCAGGAAAAAAAAGGAAAAGTCATACGAGGGCACACACGACCCCGACCTAACCTTCTCCCCGCTCAGCTCACTCCGCCCCTGCCCTCATCTCCCCGCGCCGCCACACTCCGCCCCCGGCCAGCCCGCATCGCGCCGGCGCCGGCCGCCGCCGTGCCCCGCACGGCCCTGCCCCACACAAGCTCAAGACAGGCGAGCTCCCGCGGCGTCCGGCGCCATGGGTGGCTGCTACTCTGTCATCGCGGCCTCCAAGATGTTGCAGATGCAACGGAGGCGCGCCGCCGCCGCCATCCTCCCCGTGGCCAGCAGCGACGAGTTCGGAGCTGGGGAGGCCCTGGGCGCGGAGCTGGGGAGGCCCCGTGTAGTGGCTGCGGTACCGGCTGGGCGCGGAGCTGGGGCGCGGCGAGTTCGGCGTCACCCGGCGCTGCGAGGACGCGGCCACCGGGGAGGCCCTGGCGTGCAAGACGATCCGGCGGCAGCGCCTGCGCCGGCGCGCCGACGCCGAGGACGCGGCGGGAGGTGGAGGCGGGCGGGCGTGCACCTGGTCATGGAGCTCTGCGAGGGCGGCGAGCTCTTCGACCGCAGCCACTACACGGAGCGCGCCGCCGCCAAGATCGGCCCGCACCATCGCCCAGGTGCATTCATAATCCAAATGCTAGAAGTTTGATATCAATTTGCTTATTCTTGATATTATTGGAAAACTGCAAGTCTAGCGATGCAGAGTAAATAGTACTATCTACTGAAGTAAGATAATTTCTCCTCCTACAAAACAGAGCATCCGTGGCTCAAGAACGCCGATAAGGCTCCAAATGTGTCGCTAGGAGAGCTTGTTTGATCCAGACTTAAGCAATTCTCATCCATGAACAAGTTCAAAAAGAAGGCACTTGGAGTAAGTTGCACATAACTGTTCTTAACTTCATTCCAGTGTGATATTCTTCGATGTGAATCATTAGCCAATGATCAATGAAGGTCGTTGCCAAGAATTTACCGGTGGAGGAGATCGACAACTATACTCAAATGTTCCACAGGATGGACAAGGACAGGATGGATATATTGAAATGGAGGAGTTGATGGAGGCTTTAGGTGATGATGAACTAGGCCCTAACGAGCAAGTGGTCAAAGACATTATACGTGATGTTGACACGGATAAGGTTAGTTCACAAAACAAATTAATCAAAAGATTTTATCACTTGCTGATGTACCACACTATCGTCTTGCCAACATGGATTCAACTTAATGGTACTATCTTATCAAAATGTAGCACTTTTTAATGTAGTTTTCTTGTTCTTTGTAGTCAGTTTGTACTTGTGCTTCATGAAATATGAAATTGAATCTGTTTGAACCTTTTTTGTGTTAAATACAATTGCTTTTTTGCCTAAATTTTTTTAGACCTTATTTGTTCGACCCGGCTCAGCTCAATTCCTGGCTCCGCCACTGCTATGAGGTAGCCGTCAAGAGTAATTGATCTCGACTCGACATGAGCATGTGAGATGATACCTTTAGAGCCTAGTCCGATCTTAAAACATGACCGCCTTGATAATCCCTATGTCAACACCCTGGTAATCGCGTCCATGGAGCTGTCGATGTCGACGTACCCAAGTATCCAAGGTGTCCACACCATACAGTTTCTGTCACCATTTACCCAAGCACACATCCATCTACAACGAGGCAGCGTTAATGGAGCACGAGCAACAGGTGGCCGACAGAACATGAGCGCGCCGGGGCGGAACCATGTCGGCAGCCGGCGACGGGGCCATGACTGGGCGCCGACGCTTCTGCACGCACCAATGGTCCGCGCCGGAGCAAGGATGTGCGACGAAGGAGGATAGAGTGTGCGGGCCGGGGGTGCCTCAGGGTCGCCTGGGAGCAAGGAAAAAAATAGCGGGCTATCATTTTTAGCGTGACCCTTCTCAAAAGGTTATAGAAGTTATAGCGTGATATATCGTGCTATATTTGAAATAGCGTTTCGCAAAAAAATGAATTATATAGCCTAAATATTAAGGATTTCAACACTAAATATTTTTCTAAAACCAATACATGCATAACTAGTTAACCAGATACAAAAGTCAAGGGCGAAATCCATGACATAGACACAAATATGAGGCATAAATCCATAAACAAAGTATCAAACTTTAAAAGACAACCCGTTTTAAACTTTTAATTAGAACACCGGCGTCATCTTCAGATTCACTAGAAAATCCATCATCAGCACGTAAAACAGAAACATTCTCTTCCCAGGACGAGAAACTCTCTTTCCTTGTGATGTTGAGGAAGCGTTCCCGCCGCCGATGCAACTCGAGGCGGAGGAAGAGCTCGATCCGCCGGTGGAGGAAGTGCTCCCGTCGTTGCTACAAGCCTGCAACTCGACGAGGCGCCGCCGTCGCTCTCGTGAACAGCCGAGGAGGATTGAGTTAGATACTGGGGAGTGACCTAGTGAGGAGGAGGTGCGTGTTGGACTTTTTTTTTGGCCGATGGAATCTCGTTTATTTCTAAAAAAAATAGCGTGCTATAACGCTAACGTGTTTAGCGTGGTTTAGCGGGTATAAAACGTGATTAGCGTCGTAGCGGCTATTTTTTATTAAATATAGCGTAGCCTCTTCAAATAAGCTATAGCGCGCTATTATGCGGGATATAACGGGCTATTTTTTTCCATGTCTGGGAGCGACCCGGATACGTCTAGGTATCATCGTGCAGTTTTTTTTTAAACGCGGCAAAAGCTTTATCTAATATATATTGATAAAGGAGAATCACCTTGCAGTGTTGGTAGCAACAAATTTTACTGTTAAAAAGACAGTCCGATGGAGTAGTACAAATGATACCATACGTTCATAAATACTGAAGTGCCTAAAATAAATAAAAGAGAATTGTTGGAGTGGGTTCGAAGCACGGCAAAGACAAAACAGTGTAGATTGCAGCGTACGAGTCTCTTGGTCAGTGCAATTAGTTCCATTTGATCTGCCCGAACCACCCACCATGTCAAATTTGTAGATTAGGTAAATGAACCAGCGGACGAGGTGCGAACGTAACAACTTCGACGAGCGTTTACAATCTCAAAGGAGAAACAAGACAAACTTGTGTGTGTGTGCTACTCCTATTGCAATGTACTACCAATAGGGTTTGAGCTCTTCTTAATTATGGTTTTCGTACAGCCATCGTTGGAGTATAGGATTTATGAGCTATAAAAAGTAGATTGCGTCACGTACATAAAAAGTAGGATAAGGGAATGCGTGTTTATGAGCTAGGCCTTTCGGGTACGACCTGCCAAAAAAACTACAAACGGGGTATCAGATGCCAAATCACAAATTACCCTTCTACTTGCGGGTGAAAGAGCTTTATTGCTGTTTTTCAGGGGTAAAAGAGGATTATATTACGCAAAGCTAGTCATGATTTTTTTTTTTTGCGAGGAAACCATGGTAATATTAAAGGGAGAACATTACAGAAAGGTGCCCAACAAAGATAAAAATTACACTCCAGTCCTTCTGCAACTCAAAGACGTCGGCATGGAGCAGGACGTGCCGGTGGCGCGCCGCCGCCTCGTCTTCCTTCAAGCCTTGGATCAGAAGACATCCCCTAGCGGACGGGAAGTCGCCGGACCTCGAACTCCGTGGAGCCTCCACCCAACTCCAGCTGCATCTTCGTCTTCCTTCAACATCACCGGCTTCAAAGTCGTCAACCCAGATCCGCCGCCACGCGGGATCCGGGAGGGGGATGGCACTCCCAACAGATTTGGGGATTCGAGGGAGCGGAGGGGGCAAGCACACCACCGCGGAGCTCCAACGATCTCCGCCGTCGAAGGAAGCGCGTACCTGCACCAAAAGCACCGCCAGCGACCCAACCTCCTCCATGGCGCCGCCGGTTGAAGAGCTCACAAACCCTACTCTATCTACACCCGTGAAGCGGGGATCCCCGCCCTCCCGCCGCCGGAGCGGCCGACGGAGGACGAGGGATCCGGCGGATCGACGGCGAGGTGGTGGATCTGCGGGCGGGGTGAAAAATCGCCTCTCTCTACTGTAGCGGGAGAGAGGAGAAAGCTAGTCATGATCTAATGCCTGAACAGTAATGTCAGGACTTAGATGTCTAGCACTAAAAGCTCCACTTTTTAAAAGTTGCATAATTAATTAACCTGCCCTAAGTAGAAAGGACTCTAATCTCTGTAATCAAATTCATGAATAGCAATCCCGTTCATCTTTGATGTTGTCACTAGCTGAGTACAATGATCGGCTGGTAACAACAGAGACGCTCTAGCCGGAAGCCTTGAATACAGGCTAGTAGCTTGTCTTCTAGGGATCGGTGCATTGATCCAGGTTGTTAGACATCCTCTGATCTCCTATTTATGATTAGGATCGTAATATTTGTCTATATATTCACGTAATGGAAAAGGCCCAAGTGTGGTCAATCTTCTCACATGGTATCATCCTAACAAATCCTAAACACCCTACGCTTCCGCCCTCCCTACCCTAGCCGCCGCCGGCCGCATCTCCCTCGGCTGCCGCCTCTCTCCCTCCCATGGCGCCCTCCGAACCACCCCAGCCCCACCCCGAAGCTCACCTATGGGTGCAGGCCTCCGCCGTCCAAAACATCCGCTCTCTCGTCCCGGTCGTCCTCGACTTCAAGGTTCCCTCCTTCCCCAAGTGGCGCACCTTCTTCACCATTGTCGTCACCACCTACGCGCTCGAGGACCACCTCACCAAGGAGATCGCGCCGAAGGACCCCACCTGGCTCCGTCTCGACGCCATGGTCCTTCGCTGGCTCTACGGCTCCATGGCCATGGACATCGTCGATCTCGTCATGGCCGACGACACCACCGCCTACAAGGTCTGGCACGCCGTCATCGCGCTCTTCAACGCCAACAAGAAGACGCGTGAGATCTATCTCTCCGAGGAGTTCAGCATCATCAAGCAGGAGGACCGGTCCATCACCGAGTATCTTCACCGCCAGAAGGCGGCCGCCGATGCCCTAGCGGAGGTGGGCGCCCCCGTCTCCGACACCGACCTCGTCACCAACGTCATCAAGGGTCTCCACGAGGACTATGACGGCATCGCTGACCTCGCCCCCATGCTCAAGCCCTACCCCACCTTCCTCGAGTTCCGCGACATGCTCCTCCTCCAGGAGATGAAGAACGCTCATCGCTCTCCCAAGTCCTCCGCTGCGGCCTTCGTCGCCGCCAAGCCCGGACCCGCCATCCCTGCCACTCCCGCTGGCATCGCCAGCGCCCCCCTGCTGCCGCTGCTCAACCCTGGAGGCCTCCCGTCAACCCGAGGTACAAGGGAAAAAATCCCAAACCCTACGGCGGTCCTCATGGCGCTGCTCCGATGCCCACTCCATTCAATCCCTGGACCGGGGCCATCCAGATGTGGCCTATGTAGCAGCCCGGTGCCGGGCTCGGTCTCCTTGGCGCCAGCCCTTGCCCCGTCGCTCGTCCTCATGCCTACATGGCGGCGCCTCCTCCCTTGCCGCCCGCGTTCTACACCGCCCCCGGCGGCGTCTACGGCATCCCTCACGGCCAGGTCCACCACGCCGCCTACGGCGCCCCGCACGGCCCTGCCATCTATGCCGCGCCTCCTGCCTCAACGCCAACATGGGACACCTCCGCCCTCTCGCAGTACTTCACCAACATGACGCTGCAGCAACCCACCCCGGAGTGGGTCATGGACAGCGGCGCCACCGCTCACCTCTCCAACGATGCCGGTATCCTTTCCTCTCTCTCATCGCACCCGGCTCATCAACATGTTACCGTTGGAGACGGATCCTCCGTTCCCGTCTCCGCATCCGGGCATGCTTCTCTTCCATCTTTTTATTCGAATCGTCCTCTTCACTTGCAAAATGTCCTTGTTACACCTCGCATCATTAAAAATCTGATTTCTGTCCGCCAGTTTACTACCGATAACAATTGTTCCGTCAAATTTGACCCTTTTGGTTTTTCTGTGAAGGATCTCATCACCCGGCGTGAGCTTTTTCGGTGCAACAGTACGGGGGAGCTTTATTCCTTTCAGCCTTCGGCGCCCCGTGCCCTCACCTCGACCACCATCACTCATGACACTTGGGATCGCCGTCTCGGTCACCCTGGACATGATGCTTATCGTCGCCTTTCACAGCATATTTCTTTACCGTGTAATAAACCAAACCATAGTAGTCTTTGTCATGCATGTCAACTTGGACGCCATGTACGCTTGCCTTTTTCCTCCTCCACCAGCAGTACTACCCTCCCTTTTGCTTTAGTTCATTGCGATCTTTGGACGTCTCCTATATTGAGTAATTCCGGCAATAAATATTTCTTAGTCATTATTGATGATTTTACACATTATCTATGGATTGTTCCTCTACGCCAAAAATCTGATGCCTTTGTAGCACTTGCCTCGTTTCGCGCCTTCGCTCACACACAATTTAATTTACCTCTTGCCTCCATATAGATGGATAATGGTCGTGAGTTCGACAACGCCAAACTCCACTCCCTCGCCGCCGTGCACGGCATCCACATCCGCTTCTCGTGCCCATACACCTCCCAACAAAATGGTAAAGCCGAGCGTATTATCCGTACCGTCAATGACATAGTGCGATCCCTCCTGTTTCAGGTTAGCTTACCGCCTCGCTTTTGGTTAGAAGCTCTCCATCGCGCCACTCACGTCCTCAATCTCCTCCCCACCAAAACCATTAGCGCCCCCTCCCCTTATTTCGCCCTCCACAACACCCATGCCGATTACTCGTTGATACGTCTCAAACGTATCTATAATTTTTGAGTGATCCATGCTTGTTTTATGTCATTGCCACATGTTTTTGCCATCTTGTTATATCATTTTAAGGCATTTCATTGGACTAACCTATTGACAAGATGCCCAGTGCCAGTTCCCTGTTTTTTGTGCTGAAATTGTTTCAGAAAGTTACTTCTGGAAATATTCTCGGAATTGGACGGAAATTTACGACGATTTTTTATTGGACAAATAAGGACCAGAGTCAGAAGGGCAGGTCCAGCAGAGGTCCAGAAGGGCCCCGCGGTCCCACCCACGGGTGACAGGTGGCTCGCGACCGGGGGTCGCCTCTGCCCCTCGGGCACCCCCTCGCGACGCCCTTTGGCCTATAAATCATCCTTGTCGAGAAAACCCTAACCCCGAAGGATTTTCCTAAATACGCAACAGAGCTCCGCCGCCATCGCCGACAAGTTTCGGGGGTCAGATTGATCCTGTTCCGGCACCCTGCCGGAGGGGGGATCGACCGCCGGGGCCATCTCCATCAACACCGCTGCTTCCCGCGATGAGGAGGTAGTAGTCCCTCACCGGGGCTGAGGCTTATACAAGTAGCTATGTGGTTATCTCTCTCTCCCATGATGTGATCTTCGTTGTGATCATGAGCTTTGTTAGTATAGTTGAATACATGATGTTTCCCTATGTGTAATGGATATGATTTTACTCAAGTGATGTTATTTAGTACAATTTCCGGAGTCATCGTTCTGATCATGGTATCTCGGTGACAGTGTGGGTGCCGTGTGTGACTCTATGGATAATAGATTGGAAGGATCTTCATCATGAGTTTGTTCTTTATTATTGTTTGATTGAATAGATCATGAGGTTTCTTGATGCTTGTGTCATTGAAGAAAGAGACTATTCAAGAAATATGTTGTGGTGTTTGTTAGTACTATCTTTGGATGCGGATAGTGACAGCATGAAGTGTCCATAGATGTGGAATACGAATTTAAGGTGTGCTTTTTGTAGCCCTACACAATTCTCATCCTATTTGATCCACGAAAGAATGATCTCCGAATAACGTCTACCATGCATGTGTTTTTGTGGAACTATTATGTGTTTAATGATGTTAATGATGTTGAGAGTAGTCACTAGTGAAAGTATGAAGCCTGGGTCTTGTTTCCAAGCATTGATACACCATTTTTAGTCACTTTTTGTCACTTGTTTGCTTGCTGCCATTTTTATTACAGAATTACAAAATCACCTTTTGCCATCCATATCACTTGCATTTTACCATCTCTTCGCCGAATTAGTGCACATATACAACTGACAATTGTATTAGGTGTGTTGGGGACACAAAAGAGTTCTTGTATCTTAATTGCAGGGTTTCTTGAGAGGGATATCTTTGACCTCTACCTCCCGTGGATTCGATAAACCTTGGGTTACTCACTTAAGGGAAATTTGCCGCTGTCCTACAAACCTCTGCGCTTGGAGGCCCAACAAGTCTACAAGAATAGAAGCGTGTAGTAGACATCAAGCTAATTTCTGGCGCCGTTGCCGGGGAGGTAAGGTAAACGGCACTCACATCCACTGGCAACTAAGCTCTTTTCTGGCGCCGTTGCCGGGGAGCTGAGCGCTTGAAGGTATCTTCTTTAGATCTTGCAATTAAATCTTTTTGTTTCTTGTTTTTATTTCACTAGTTAGGCTTAATGGAAAACAACAAAAAAAATGAGAGAGCTTTATAAAATTTACCTTGAAATTGGTCATAATGCTTTTGAAGAGAAAATTAAAAACCTTATGGAACTTTATTTGCATAACAATCATGCTAGTAGCAATGTTATTAGTATGATTTCTTTGAATGCCATTGTTGCTAGTGCTATGGAAAATTGCAAGCTTGGGGATGCCGGTTTTGATGAATATGATCTTTTTAGTCCCCCAAGCTTTGAGGAGAAAATTTGCTTTGATGATACTTTGCCTCCAATATATGATGATTATAATGATGAATGTGATCTTTTCAGTCCACATACTATTGAGGAAAAAGTTTATTATGATTATGATATGCCTCCTATTTATGATGATTACAATGATGGCTATGATAGTTTTACTCCCACTATTATTAATGAGAAGGATTTTGCTTATGTGGAGAGTAATAATACTTTTATTCATGTGAATCATGAGAAAAATGCTTTATGTGATGGTTATGTTATTGAGTTTTCTTATGATTCTACTGAAAGTTATTATGATAGAGGGAAGTGTGGTTATATAAATTTTCATCTTATGAAATTTCCCCTCTTTATGTTGAAGGTTTTAATGTTGCAATTGCTTTGTCTTCCTATGCTTAATGCTTTATGCTCCAATGATTTATTTTCTTACAAGATGCCTATGCATAGGAAGAGAGTTAGACTTAAATGTGTTTTATATTTGCTTCATGATGCTCTCTTTTGCGTTCCAACTCTTATTCTTATGAGAGCATCATTAAAATTATCATGCCTAGCTAAAAGGCTTAAAAGAAAAGCGCTTGTTGGGAGACAACCCATCTTTTGCTTTCAGTTTGTTTTTTAGTTTTCTTGAGTCATGAAGTTGTTGCCTCTGTAGAAACTTCATTGTATCTTTTTGTTTTGGTTTTTTGTGCCAAGTTTAGCCTCTAATGCATTGAAAGTGCGAGGTGTTGTTTTGCTGTCCAGAAACAGATTTCTGTCCTTCACTGTTCGAAAATATAGAAAATCCCTGAATTTTATCTTTTTCTAATAATTTTAGAAAGCAAGCCTGATACTTTTATCTATCTTTCGTTAGATTTAAGTTTTTTTATTTGAGCTGCAGAAGTGCCTTGAAAATTCAATCTTTACAGACTGTCCAGTTTTGACAGATTCCGCCTTTATTTTGTATTCGCCTCTTTTACCATCGTTCAATGTGAAACTCTTGAGGGAGAGTGTCACATTGAGGATTAGTAAACAGTAGATAATGCCCAATGAAGTTTGTTTGCAATTGTCCTATGTTGAACATATGTTCATTTTAATTTATCAGCACTAACCCTCTAATCAAATTATGAGAAGTTTTGTGTGAAGCGAGTTTTTAAGTTCCAAAGGAGAGGAATATGAAGAAATTGAGGATGGGTCAGAGCTCAAGCTTGGGGATGCCCCCATGGCATCCCCTATGAATATCAAGAACCATCAAGAGTCAAAGCTTGGGGATGCCCAAGGCATCCCCTCATCTTCATCGACTATCATAAGGTCGTCTTCGTTGAACTTCGTTTTTATCACTTTACATATTATGTGCTATGCTTGGAGCGTCTTTTTACTTTCAGTTTTGTTTTGTTTGTTTGCTGGTCATATGCTTGTTGTATCCTTGCTTTGTTTGTGGGAGAGAGACATGCTCCGATTTTTCATTTGAATACTCCTTTGCTTTGCTTATATCTTGTTGAGTATTCTTAGCTACTGTTTGTTTGCTAGTAAGCTCTCACTTTTATCTTTTATCTTGTTTAGAGCTGCTAGTTGTTGATGTTAAACTCTCTTGTTCTTCACTTATATTTGTTAGAGAGTTGCTCTGGTTGCTTGGTTAATTTGTTAGAACGGTAAAATGCTATGCATGTGGTAGTGGTATGAAATAAAAAACCTGCATAGTCTTATAGATCACTATGTAGATAATTTGATACTCTTCAATTGTTTTGAGGCATTAAAATAACTAATGGTTAAAATTTGTTGGTTAATGGCGTTAGAACTGATTAGTGGAGATGTGTTAGTAAAGCGTGGAGCCGTACTTCTCTGAACTAAACAACCTAAGTCAACAATGCTAATGTGTCATGAATTCTGCTAAGTTGAAAATAAGTTCCTAGTGGGTAGTTACTGCAACGGTCGGGGAAGCCAACGGGGCACTTGTGTCGCTGCCACGATCCCTCTCGGGGTGTCTCTAACCATTTGTAGAACATTGAAACTGCTAGTTGTTTGCAATATACGAAATGCATTGTGAGTTTTGGTTTTTGGCACTTCCACTTCCATATTTTGCTAGCCTCTTCGGTGCTGCGCAATGCCCTCTCTCACATTGAGATTGGTGCATACTTCGCGAGTACATCCAACTCCGTGGGAGAACTTTATCCTGTTCTCCTACACATAAGCCAACTATCTTCTCAAAACAGCCACCATACCTACCTATCACGGCATTTCCATAGCCGTTCCGAGATACATTGCCATGCAACATCCATCATTACATTACATGACTTGATGTCGTTCTTCATTACCATATAGTTTGCTTGATCACTGAGTTAGTGTGCAGCGTGGCTTGCCACATGTTCTACATTTTTTTCCACACTACGCTCGATCATGCATACCTTCTTTTATACATCATGTATTAGTCTTATGAGTTATGAGTACCAAAAAGTGTGATGATCCATTTGTAATATAGAGTGTTGCTCCTACAGTGAGGTATAAAATAAAATAAAATAATAAAAGAGCCCAAAGGAGGCCAAATGAGAGAGCATTTAAAAGAGCCAAGGAGGCCACCCAAAATCCAAAAAAAATAGAAAAAGAGAGAGGGAGCAACACTACTATCCTTTTTACCACACTTGTGCTAGTTAGCACCTACACTTCATTATAGAGAGTTTTCATGTTTCGTTTGTATAACTATGTGGCGAATTAACGTTATAGAACTTGGCTTGTATATTTCAAGGATGAGCCTCCTCAAGTTAGCTCTACGTCTTCATGAGCAAGAAAGTTGGATGCACCCCCACTAGTTCTAATGGAGAGCTTTCATACACTTATAGCTCTATGTGCATCCGTTGCATGGCAATCACTACTCCTCATACAGTGTCAACTACGGGGCTTCCTTCTGTCTTGTGGTTACCCTCTCCACTGTTTGAGCCTTTCTTTTTGGCCTTCCAAACTCCATTATTGTTCTCTTTGCCATAACATCATGGTGCCAAAGCCACTTCTTAGTTGCACTAGTTGAGTAGACTTCGAAACAGTTGATTTGTGAAGCAGATGGATTAGGACACTTGACTTGAGCTTGGCTATTTTCATGAATGACTAATTAGATGCTTTGAAAAATGATTGATACTTTACATTGGAGACATAATTTGAAATTCTTCTTTCTAAACCTTATGTATGGTTCCATGTCTCCAACGCACTTATTCATGAAAAGTTTCTAGCATTTGTTAGCTAGCGTTTGTTAATCATTGTTTGCTTAATGTCAATTATAGGCAATTGTTTTGGATCACCTTATTCACATCATGTGCTTTGCATTACTATCTTGATCAAGATTATGTTGGTTGCATGTCTCATCAAAAATTATTTTGTTATCACTTACCTACTCGAGGACGAGCAGGAGTTAAGCTTGGGGATGCTGATACGTCTCAAATGTATTATAATTTTTGAGTGATCCATGCTTGTTTTATGTCATTTTCACATGTTTTTGCCATCTTGTTATATCATTTAAGGCATTTTATTGGACTAACCTATTGACAAGATGCCCAGTGCCAGCTCCCTGTTTTTGTGCTGAAATTGTTGCAGAAAGTTACTTCTGGAAATATTCTCGGAATTGGACGAAAATTTACGACGATTTTTTATTAGACAAATAAGGACCGGAGCCAGAAGGGAAGGTCCAGCAGAGGTCCAGAAGGCCGGGCCCGGGTGATAGGTGGCCCGCGGCCGGGGGTCGCCTTTGCCCCTCGGGCACCCCCTCGCGACGCCCATTGGCCTATAAATCATCCCCGTCGATAAAACCCTAACCCCTGAAGGATTTTCCCAAATACGCAACAGAGCTCCGCCGCCATCGCCGACAAGTTTCGGGGGTCAGATTGATCCTGTTCCGGCACCCTGCCGGAGGGGGATCGACCGCCGGGGCCATCTCCATCAACTACTGCTGCTTCCCGCGATGAGGAGGGAGTAGTCCCTCACCGGGGCTGAGGCTTATACAAGTAGCTATGTGGTTATCTCTCTCTCCCATGATGTGATCTTCGTTGTGATCATGAGCTTTGTTAGTATAGTTGAATATATGATGTTTCCCTATGTGTAATGGATATGATTTTGCTCAAGTGATGTTATTTAGTACAATTTCCAGAGTCATCATTGTGATCACGGTATCTCGGTGACAGTGTGGGTGCCGTGTGTGACTCTATGGATAATAGATTGGAAGGATCTTCATCATGAGTTTGTTCTTTATTATTGTTGGATTGAATAGATCATGAGGTTTGTTGATGCTTGTGTTATTGAAGAAAGAGACTATTCAAGAAATATGTTGTGGTGTTTGTTAGTACTATCTTTGGATGCGGATAGTGACAGCATGAAGTGTCCATAGATGTGGAATACGAATTTAAGGTGTGCTTTTTGTAGCCCTACGCAATTCTCATCCTATTTGATCCACGAAAGAATGATCTGCGAGTAACGTCTACCATGCATGTGTTTTTGTGGAACTATTATGTGTTTAATTATGTTAATGATGTTGAGAGTAGTCACTAGCGAAAGTATGAAGCCTAAGCCTTTTTTCCAAGCATTGATACACCATTTTTAGTCACTTTTTGTCACTTGTTTTCTTGCTGCCATTTTTATTACAGAATTACAAAATCACCTTTTACCATCCTTATCACTTGCATTTTACCATCTCTTCGCCGAACTAGTGCACCTATACAACTGACAATTGTATTAGGTGTGTTGGGGACACAAAAGAGTTCTTGTATCTTAATTGTAGGGTTGCTTGAGAGGGATATCTTTGACCTCTACCTCCCGTGGATTCGATAAACCTTGGGTTACTCACTTAAGGGAAATTTGCCGCTGTCCTACAAACCTCTGCGCTTGGAGGCCCAACAAGTCTACAAGAATAGAAGCGTGTAGTAGACATCACTCGTCCCTACGGGTTTTTGGTTGCCTTTGCTGCCCCAATACCGCCTCCACCATGACTCACAAACTCGCCCCACGGTCTAGTGCTTGCATCTTTCTAGGCTACTCCCCTCATCATAAAGGTTACGCTGCATGGATCTCGCCACTCATCGCATCATCATCTCTCGCCACGT
This sequence comes from Puccinellia tenuiflora, assembly GCA_012064385.1. Classification (NCBI taxonomy): domain Eukaryota; kingdom Viridiplantae; phylum Streptophyta; class Magnoliopsida; order Poales; family Poaceae; genus Puccinellia; species Puccinellia tenuiflora. The sequence goes on from QRDG01000416.1 coordinate 1,158,482, forward strand.
TGTCTTTGACGAGTCCACTTTTTTCCTTTTACCTCGCCGCAGCCACCCTCCACTGCCACCTACTAGTTTCTCGATGCCGACGTCCTTCCTGTTGTTCTCCCACCGGTTGCACCCACTACCGTCGCCCCCACACCCCCACCCTCCCCACCGCCAGCACCCTCACCACCTCCTCCACCCTCGCCCCCACCGGCGCCTTCACCTCCACGAGCCCCCTCGCCGGCGCCCCCACCTGTGCATCACACGCGCAGCGTCTCCGGCATCCGCGTCCCACGCCGTGAGGGGCTTACTTTGCTTGCTCCTGTCCACAGGTACTCACCACTCCCCTCCTCCGCCCGTGCAGCTCTCAAGGACCCCAACTGGCTCGATGCTATGACAGCCGAGTACCGCACGCTCCTCGGTAACAACATTTGGGACCTTGTGCCCCCTCCTCGGAACACCAACATCGTCACCGGCAAGTGGGTCTTTCGCCACAAGCTCAAGCCCGACGGCTCTCTCGACCGCTACAAAGCATGTTGGGTGCTTCGCGGTTTCTCCGCGGAGCAAGGCGTCGACTTCGATGAGACGTTCAGCCCGGTTGTTAAACCGGCCACGGTCCGCATCATCCTCTCCCTCGCGCTCTCTCTCTAGTGGGAGACTCGCCAGCTCGACATCAAGAACGCCTTCCTCCACGGCACACTCGCCAAGGTCGTCTACTGTCGTCAACCGACAGGCTTCACCGACCTGACACGCCCCAACCACGTCTGCCGGCTCAACAGATCTCTCTACGGTCTCAAGAAGGCTCCTCGCGCGTGGTACCAGCGCTTCGTCACCTTCATCACCTCGATCGGCTTCACGTGCTCTCGCTCCAACACATCACTGTTTGTGCTCCAGTGTGCGGAGGGCACCGCATACCTCCTGTTGTACGTCGACGATATTGTCCTCACCGCCTCTTCACCGGAGCTACTCGACAGGATCACCGCCTCTCTACGCTCCGAGTTCGCCATGACGGACATGGGAAGCCTTCACTACTTCCTCGGCATCGCGGTCACCCGCGACCCCTCAGGCATGCATATCTCGCAAGCCAAGTACGCTGCAGAGATCTTGGACAAAGCCGGCATGACAGGCTGCAAGTCCGCAACAACGCCGGTTGACACCTCACCAAAACTCGTTGCCACGGCCGGTGCTCCCGTCGCTGACCCCACCGAGTACCAGAGCCTCGCCGGGGGTCTCCAGTACCTCACCTTCACGCGCCCCGACATCGCCTACGTCGTTCAGCAGGTGTGCCTTCATATGCACGACCCTCGCGAGCAACATCTCGTAGCCATCAAGCGCATCTTGCGCTACGTCAAGGGCACGCTCTCTCATGGACTACAGCTTCACTCGACTTTGTCGGACTCCATGGTCACCTACACCGATGCCGACTAGGCCGGCTGCCCCGACACTCGCCGTTCTACCTCAGGCTTCTGCGTCTACCTCGGTGACAACCTCGTCTCATGGTCCTCGAAACGACAACACACGGTGTCTCGCTCCAGCGCCGAGGCCGAGTACCGTGTGGTGGCTAACGCTGTCGCCGAGGCTAGTTGGATACGTCAACTCCTCCACGAGCTTCATCGACCATCTCCTCCGGCTACGGTTGTGTTCTGCGACAATGTCAGCGCCGTCTACATGTCCACGAACCCCGTCCAGCATCAGCGCACTAAACACATCGAGATCGACCTCCACTTCGTTCGCGATCGTGTTGCTATGGGCCAAGTACGCGTGCTGCATGTTCCCTCGTCTCGCCAGTTCGCCGACATCTTGACAAAGGGACTTCCGTCACCGTTGTTTCTGGATTTCCGGTCGAGTCTCAACGTCCGCTCTCCTCCCGTTGTGACTGCGGGGGAGTGTTAGACAGATATGTCACGCACCGTGACATATCCCCTGATCCCCTAAATTGTGGAGAGCCCTTATTATTGTGATCTCCCATTTATGATTAGGATTGTAATATTTATCTATATATTCACGTGATGGAAAAGGCCCAAGTGTAGTCAATCTTCTCACACAGGTAAGTGCAAGCAGAGAATACGGACTGGCCATCATCACCTCGGAGAACAACACCAAGACCTCCAAACAGCTTCACCTTGGCAGGATCGTTTCTTGCCATTTTCTCGCCCAACAAGGGTTTGTTAGTCAGGGCAAGAATTAGCAGCACCAGAGGAACACACACTGTTCCTTAGAATTTGCAAGCGCCAGCATATATGTGTTGTGAACTGTAAATATGCCTGATGATTCATGGTGTCAAGTAAGAACATCCTCTTCTAGATCGCATCCGTATCAATCGGGTTCACATTAGCACGTATCACATCCCTTTTTCATTTGCCTTGTCCATCCAACAGATCGTATATCTGATGAATGTGTCGATTACTGCGAGGAGTCAGAGCATTACAACCTGCACATCTTGGGATCCAATTGTCCCACCAATCTTGTATGCTTTCTTCCATTTCCCAGACGCCAAACAAGACCTTTTCTCAGTAACTCCAAACCATAGGTGATAATTGACCAAGTAGATGAAGGATTTCCGGTGAATATCATGTCATCAAGGTCACCATTTGGGTAGTAACGTGCCTTCAGAACGTGGGCACATAAACTGTCTAGGTGGGCGATTAATCACCAAGCTTGTCATACCCATAAAGCTTAGTTAAAAAGTATCATATCCTTGAATCCCAAGCCACCCTGCTTCTTTGATCTATTAAGCTGTGACTAGCTCACCCAATGCATCTTGTGCTTCCCGTGTTCACCTCCCCACCATCTGCGCTAGCTTGGTGAAATCATCGCAAAGAGAAAACGGTAGATTGAAAATTCACATGACATCTCGAGCACTTTCATCCAACATCATATCTCCACCCACTCGATAACTTGTTCGCTCAATCAAAATTGGAAAGATAATCCAGATGTCCCTTATTTTTCCTAAGTGAAAAGATAATCAATCTAATTAATTACTGTTTGGGGGTCAAGACTAGTTCGTGATTCCCTTATAGCTATAGATCCAACAACGTGAAAATATGCCCCATCTATGACGAAGGCAACATTTTAATCCTAACAAATGTTTTTCTTTTGTCTTTGGTTTTATTTCTATTTTTTCAGGAAAATAAGAAGATCAAGATATTAGTTTTTCGTTATTTCTTCTTTGAAATTTTATTTTATTTGTTTTAGGACTTTTTAATATCTAATAATTGATGTAAAAATAATCATGAGATCAATAATGATTTATATTATTTAATTATCTTTTTTATTTTTACCAATTTATTTCTCATGTAAATATATAATTGATCACCATTGAACACTGATTATTACATTTTGGTAATTCAAATTTCCAAGATTATTCTCAACCCAAATGGACTGTGAAGTCATGATGATTTATACAAATTTTGTTAGTATTATAATCTAATTTATTCAAATTGTTCCTAGAACTCAAAAAATTTGTCAAAATTTATCGCACCCAAATCGAGGAACTAACCCTAACTCATCGACTTAAGTGAAATCTCGGTCAGTTTGTCATGTTTGATAAAAAAATTCAAGAAAAAATCCCGAATTTTACATGTTTGAATGCAGTGCACGTACCTATATTCTACCCCTTTCGTTGGTGTAAACTACGGGATCTAACATAGATTCGCCGCCTTGTCTCCTTCAATCCATGGTTCCATCATATTTAGTGAGAGTGTTCTAATCCTTATCTCCTGTGCGCCAATCCTTATATTTGCCATCTAATATTGGTGATATTTTTCATATTTAATAGTAAATACTTGTTGTATCTCACTAGAGACGAACTTGTTCTATCTCATATTTAATAGTAGTAGAAAATATTTGGGTGATTTTGGCCCCTGGTTGTTTCCTCAAGTTGAGGAGTTTTTCACGTAGAAGATTGGTGTCTATGTGTTGATATTATTGTAATTCTGGGCCGAGAACACATAGTACTTGCAATATCTGCTTGCTGAAATCTGCTAATATTTGTGATGACTGTGTGTTGTTTGCATCCATGACTTGTCATATTGTCATACATTCAAGATGTACCTAGTTTCTCTGTATATGTTGGATGCATATATTTTCTTCTGACTCAAGAAACATGTCGTGAGTTAGTACATCGTGTTGTTGAAGCTCAAAGTTTTGTGTGTCGAGTGAAATAGAAGGAGCATAAAGAGTCTAGTGGTACAATGATTCCGGATCCAAGCAAGCTTGACGCGGCTAAATCTCCGGAAAATAGTCTGGGCAGACCTTCCAAAGAAAAAACCAAATTTGGGTCTAAAATAATTTTACAAGAAATCATAGCACTACCGATTCTTAAAATTTCTAGAAACCACACTGGATCAATATCGCAGTTGTGGTCAATCATTTCATCCCTACAATACCACAAGCCCATAAGCATTGGCTTCATCTACTGAGAAAAAAATCACCAAAAAATAGAAATCGTGCATTTGTTACATAGTCGGATTTAATGGAGTGAAGTTTTTTTTTCTTCCTCATGTTACATAGTCGGATTTAATGGAGTGAAGCTTTTTTTTCTTCCAAGCATGGAGATTTTTTTTTCAAAAATTCTTTGTGACACAAAATTCTCAAAAAAATTATGCTGGCAGATTTGAATGTTCATTAAAATAATGTTTATATTTACATGATGTACAAAAATAACAAGCAGCAGCCAGCAGGGGTCGAAAAAGCAAATCCAAAAATTTAAAACATGCCTAGAATTCTTGTTTTTCCATGCGTCACAATTTTTTGAATTATTTTATGCAAATTTATCGGGAAAAAAAATGAGCTTGACCTAGGAGGAACTAGGGACAAGATTTTTAATAGGCAGAAGTGAAGCTCGAACCCTGCCTGGCTAGCTCACCACCTCATGTGCTAGTCAGTAAGACCCAGGACCTTTCTCATTTATCTGTTAAACACACATATAGATTACTACGCGTGTGAATTTTTGACAAAAGAATAAGTTTTAGAAAAAATATTTTTGTCACCAAGAGCAGAGATCCAAAGTGACTTTTCGGATCTAATGTAATCCGACTAATCTGACTTTTCGTGAATCAACCGGCATGCTTTCATGTGTCAAGCCGAGTTTGTGTTTGAACTCGTTACGGCAGCAAACCGACGATAATTCATGTAATTCCTTTTCCAAGTCTTTTGAAACTTGGAGCGATTATGTGTACATAACTTGTTTATCCTTAAAACTCAAAAAAAAAAAAAAAAAAAAAACCGAGTCAACCAAACTCGTAGTCGATCTGACTCTATTCGTCCTCCACCCTGAGTGTATCAATGTGCAGCAGTACCTGCACTGCTGTGCATACTACTACCACTAGCAATGCTTCCGTGCAAAGGCCCAAACACAAAATTAACACGGATTAATATAGGCCTAAAAAAACACGGATTAATATAAATTAAGACGTAGAAACCAGTGACCAGTCTTTCTCAAGGGCCACGGGTACGAAAAGCCAAAAGGTGACCACCAACTTTATTCAACTCCTACGCGAGTACGCGACCACTCCTGACATTTGTTCTGCCTCCTCTAATCCACGCAAAAAAAAAAAAAGGGTTATTCTGGTCGATCACATAAATGTATTTCTTTTTACATAATGGAGTAGAGGGATCACATAATCTCTTCGGGACTTTGGGTGCAGCTGCTGATTCATTTCAGCCAAGTAAATTGCCAGAATACCCTTTCCAACAACAGAGGATGAACCATAGATTCTGCATTTTTATATGCACAAATGACCAATGATGAATGGTAATTTCACAGTTAATTTCTGACTGAATAGAAGAGAAGTGAAGGGAGGCTTGTTGATTAGGTGACTTGTCTATCAAAGTGGCTACGTGCACGAACCCGGGAAAGGTAGAGTGGCCCTTGACAAAACAGCGAGCCTCAGTCAGTACCATCCGTAAGTAGGATTTGACACGTATATTTCTTCATAGGAAGCTGTTGGGAACCATAAGCTCTGAGCATGTGAAGCAGCTCACCTGTCCAAACACGGCCCACGATTCTGCACTGCACGGGTGTCTCGCACTCGTGCTGCCAGCCATCCACATGCTTAGAATGGGGTGAGCAAGGAGGGAGCCCCTACACCAAACGGTATCGTCGAAGGCATCAACCAACTTGAGACTGTGACAGCAGGGTTCAATTCATGTCGACCTGAAGCACGGAATTCTTCCTCCTGTGCCTGATCTGAATCAGCAGCTCCTATGAAGAAATATTCCACATCTTATCCTGCCGAATGCACAGTTTCAGAGGTAATCATAGATCAGCGCTGCTAGCCGACAGTTCAGTAGTGCAATCATTAGTGACCCGAAGCGAATGAATGAATCATACCTTTTCGTGATTGTAGGCCCTGGTTATCATCGATGATTATTGGGATTTCAGCTGCAATTGGAAAGCTGCAAACATCATTCGGAGAATGGGATGATCCACCATTCAGGCCTAATATAGTACGATTAATAGGATGTAAATGGAAATGATTAAGGACAAACAGTTAATCACGACCCAAAAAAAGCCAGGAAACCATTTACTGCAAACACTAGAATAAGATGTGTTCAGAGAACACATGTACCATTCATCAACCAGAATTACGGACCCCTCATACCAGGTTCGGCTAAAGATACCAATACAACAGTCTCAGCTAGTACAAAAAAGAGCAAGATCTACATAAATAAATCCTATCATTTCTGGAAGTGGGGATTGAGGAGCCCGGAGATTTCAAGAAACCCAACACGGTCACGTCCTCCAAATATCTTCTTCAGTTTATCATCACAGACTATTATCTTCTTGTTCTCAGGATCCTGGTTGCAAAAACATTAAAATAAGAAAACTGTTAAATCCATGAACCGTTCAAAAAACAGAAAGTATATTTTGTAAGATTTGAGGTGGCAAAAAAAAGCTGCACTGCATAATGACAGAAATACAAGGTCCAATAAGTAACAATACATGCATTATCTAGAACTAAGACAACAAATTATCTTAGTCTCTATTTTTTTAGTGGCAGACAATTATCGTAGTTCTTGCAATCATACTGAACAATGAACAAAACTGGAATGGTCTAGAACAAATAATCATTAACTAGATTGTGATCATCTTATGGGGTAACCGGGTAATATAGTAAGCTTTCTTCCACAACAGACAATTCAATCTTGGTTCTGGTGCTATTAGACCATTAGTATATATACAGATACACTACACTTCAACCCACAATGATAACTACACTAATAATACATAAACAACAGATCCAAATAGGATATGTTATGAATTCGGAACTTTGGGAGCTGGGGTGAACTGATGAAGAAAAAATCTGGAACTTGGTTGAAGCGCAAAGGATAGTGAGGAGGCCCATCCTCCGACGCACAGCAAGGCTTGTCCCTGGCCGTGGCACACAACCTTCTGAGCTTTTGTTGGCAACTTATTGAACTAATGAATTTAACTAATAGATACATCAAGAAACCAATAGATAAGCTAATGATAACGAATAGCTAACACATGACAGCTGAGTTTAAGTTGATCTTCTGTAATCTTGACGGGGTTGTGGCTGGACTGGTCTCCCCCAGAATGCATCCACGACAGGTAATTAAACTGGCAATTAAGCCTAATTTTTTATGCAGCCTACAATTATAAATGAGAATGATGGCCGAGTTAGAACCTAAAGCTACCAGCAAACAGCTTTCGCTTGTGGTCCAAGCAGTTATAAATATGGGGTTAGCACATGCATGTGCAGTTATAATGATTCATACCAACACTGAGACTGGGAGATTCAATCCTTTAAGTTAAAGCTTAAACTAGTGAGGTGGTATTATTGAAAATATTTTTTGCGTGTATGTAAATACATATGTGAAGGACAGGTCTGGCGCAGTGGTGAAGTACTCCCCACTTGTGCCAAGAGGTCCTGGGTTCGACTCAGCCTCTCTGCATTGCACTTTGCAGGGGTAAGGCTTGACTCGTATAATCCTTCCGCAGACCCCACCTGGTGTGGGAGCTTCTAGCACTGGGTCTGTCCTTTTTATGTAAATACATATGTGCACATGACATATCTTTACAAGACCACAAAGATCTCAGGATGCTGTAATGTTGTGGAAAATAATCTGCCTATTTTAGTTCTCTATTTGTAGACTGACTAATAAAGACGGTTGAATAATGTGAAGTCATATCCCTTTGCAACAGAAATAAAATGATATTCCTCAATCCTTTCTATTATGACTAGTTTCCAAGACAATGGCTCCCTCAAATTCCTGCCTTACTAGAAGTAAAAAAAGGGTATGGAAAGTTCACAATATTTTGACACACTCGAATGGCTCAGTCACTTAAAGTGTAAGTGCTGAGCTGGCCAATGAGCCATGTATCTGGTAAGCATGCTGTCTGAAACTAAGCTACCTATGTGCAAGGCGCCTAGTTGTCGGGGCTATCTGGCAACTGAGCTCAGCAATATGCCGCATCTCAATGATCCAGCATCGGCAAAATCCTCATTTCTAATAATGTGTAACGTAGGTGTGTGTGCACAAAACTGATTTTCTGCAGGTGCGCATTTAAAATTTCAGACTTCATGTGGACCTTGGGTATCTCCTATGCACCGTATGTGTTTGTAATCCTTAGCAGCTTTTATGTAAAATATGATGGAGAAGAGTCAGCTCTGTAGTTCGCATAAGTATCAGAGTGCACCTTTGCAACTCTTTACAGTCTATAGTCTATACTTCGGTTATTTCCATACTACAGCCAGGGTCTAAATTTTGCTGCAATTTCACTGAAATTCCTAGTGATTTCAGATGGTACCGCAATACTTGAATCAGGGACAACTTCACAATGAATTTGGAATTTTGGTCAAAATTCATCAACTTGATGATGAAAGCTAAATAATAAATTACCAGGATTCCGGTTATTTGAAAGTTTAAACCCTGACAACAGTACGCATTTATCTCGAGCAGATGTGCATCACTCTCAGGTCGATCCTACACGGTTAGACAAGGGCACTGGCCAGCGACATATATCTGCAACAATGAGCTACACCCCAAGTTCAGTACTTATACATTCATTCCTATATCAAACAAGACAGAGAAATACAGAGAAATTTCTTGCTAGCATTTGCTTGAAATCATCCTGGCCCATGGCAACATACAAGCATGTGTATGCAATGGTTCAACACATACACGCTCACCATAGTCCCACCTATGATTCAGTTTTGACCATAGACAACATTACTCTGCCTCCTGATTTGCTACAACATATCAGGAAAGAACAAGCATCAAACCCAGCAACAAATATTCGCCCATCAAATTAACATGCTACATAATCAGCACTTCAGCAGAGTAGATAAATCAAAACACCTCTGCCCACAAACCACAAAACTACAGACACAAAGTGCAGCCATGAAACATACAGTTAATCAATGTAATCCACGTAGCAAAACCAAATGCGTCGAAGTTGCAAGCACAACATACTGTACTTAATGTACTAATGAACCCTGAAATGGAAGTAAACACTAAGTAATAAGAGAGGTGGAGGGAGTGGCTTTACCTGGAGATTGTTTCCCTTGATGTGCGCCCAGATGATCTTGAGCGCCTCCGTCCTGGGCAGCTCCGCCGCGCCTCCGACGAACTCCCTTAGCTCCGGCGAGATAGGCTTGGGCTTCATGATCCCGCTAGCAGCTCTCTTCTTCTTGGGCTTCCCTTCCGCCTCCGCCCCGGCCCCCGCCCCCTCTGCCGCCGCGACAACCCTGACCGCCACGCGCCCCGCCGTCGGCGCCCTCATCCGGAACGCGACCACCGAGGCAGCAGCCACGGGCGCGCCCCGCCTTACCGAGGCGGGAAACGCAAGAAGCTCGCCGGAGCGGATGGCCGTCGCCGACATCGCGGTGGTGCGCAGAGGGTTGGGGTTTTGGGGGGATAGGGTTTGTGCTGATGGCGAGCTGCTGAAGTGGGTGAGGTTCGAGGGCAAGAGGCGTCGGGTCGGGGGAATATTACGCGGCGTGTGGAACGCTCCAGCCGTCCGATGCGTCAGGGGAACTGATTGGACGGACTGGATCGGCGCGAGGGCGTGCGTTTGAAAACCTTATCCGCTTCGTGTGAGGCAACGGCAACCCGGTCACTCAAGAAGAAAGTACACATTTCATCCCTAAACTCTTTGGGAAGTTTGCATTTTATCCTAAAACTTTTATTTGCTCTGAAACAAACTCCGAACTCTTAAAAAAATTCATGTCACATTTAATTCAGAAAAAAAGCTTGTGTTGACAATATGTAGCACCAAAAAGAGTAAATCGGGCTGAATAAGAACCGAATCTTGATCGGCTGTTCCAACAAGTCAAAATCGGATATAATCCCTAAACCTCGAGACTACCCTCGGCGACCCACTCTGATATAGTCCAGCTAGTATGTGCCACCCTACTCTTTCACGACCCCCGAGCTTTGTCCAACCTGTGTCCACGGCCCAATTCACATGCATCCCTAGACTGTCTGCACCTTTGGACCTCCCTACTCGCTCAGACTGATGTCTTCCATGCTCGTTTCTTCAAGCTGGGAGGCGCAATTAGCCGGTCAGCTCCAAGAGGATGACAACATGGTGCGGTACACATCACCATTTTCCTTCGAGTCAGATGGGTGTGAACATTTTTAAGAGTTCAAGGTTCGTTTTGGATAAAACAGAAGCTTTAAAATGAAAACTAAACTTTCTCAAGAATTTAGGGACAAAAGTGGACTTTTCGTCACTGAATGACAGGCCCCACTGCACGCTAACCCCTAATTTGTGGGGCCGGCATGTCGATGAGCAGTCTGAGTTTTTTTAGGGAAGGGACTAGTTAGCTATTATCTAAATTTATAATTTGATTGGGAAAATGCATCATACACAAAAAACTAAAACAATCCGAAATTACAAAAATCCTTGAGAAATTTAGAAGTTACATCAATCTCCTTCGAACTCGTTGTCTATATCTCCACCTTCACCTTGATATTCTTCTTCACATCCAATTAAAAAACTGATGAAGATCGAGACAAACGGAAGGATTGGATGACAAACTATTAGATATAGAGCCTAAGATCAGCGCGACCAATAGACAATTGGCTGCTGGGTGACAACAGTGTCATCCCATGAAAGCCACACTGGAATGACGCGAGACTCTTTCATATGTCATCCACCTCCATCATCAAGACATCATCGCTAAGGCACAAAGATCCTAATATATAAGAACTAAATATGCACTCCGCAACATTGGTCCATGGTTCCCCCACCTTCTAGTGCCGAATTAGCCGCTAGAGATGAGGGACATCGACGTTACTGATGTCCAAACTCGGTGGCGACTACGGCTCCCTACTATCTCATATCCCCTCGTGCTTATATATTTTTCTCGTGTGAGCAGCTAGCTAGTGTGCATATCTTTATTTATTTTAGGAAGTGCTCATTGCAACTGCATAACATGCTACTAGGAAACGAGCGTGAAATCACAAAAATGAAGTTGTGAAGAATGCTTACAAAAATGAACACATATATAGAACATGCATCCATGACACAAAAAGGTCAGTTTGATATTGTTTAGCAGATAAATAAATAAATAATTATATGTGAACCATAGTAGTTCAAATTATGCTTTCGTGATTAGGCCCGCTATCAACACAAAATTGTCCTTTTGGCTTCTGAAGCTATGAATCAAATTTAAATCTAAAGTTGCATGTCATGTTAGATTTGTAATATACATATCTCCTGATTTTTCTAAAATTTTAATACTCCGTAGTAGTTATCATAATTTATTTATAATTTAATTTAATGGAATGATTTTTATAATGGAATAGTTTTTTTTTTTTTTGGCCTATCGGGAGTCTCCATAGAAGCACCCGAATACGGATACGTTGCCGGGAGCGTGGCGGTCCAGCCCAAATCCGCCCGACCCGGCGCAGCCCGCTAATTCGCTGACGTCGGCGTGTGGTCTTGACCACCACCGAAGCGAGCTGCTTTCCCTTCGGCTCCTCGTCTCATCCACCCGAGAGCACCACCGGCGGAGTGAGACGGCATCAATGGTGGTCACCACCTTCAGCGGTCCCGGGATTGGGCTCGGTGAGCGTCCGACCATGGACGGATTCGTTAAAATTTCGGTTCCCCCTGTCAATTTGGCGCTCGCTTCGTTTTAGGTTTTTCCTGATCTTGCCATCTCTGTCTGTTGAAATCGGTGCAGGCTTCGGCGTCGGGTGCGGATTCGGAGTCGGATGGGGGTTCGGAGGTATGAAATGATTCGTGTTCTCCCTTCGTTTGTTTGTGAACATTTTACACTGCTAAAGTTGTAGGCAAGGGGCGAGAACTAGGAAACGTTTTGTTTTTGTTTATGTTTATGATTCAAGCATATTCGGGAGTATAGCTTTTGATTTTTGCTGGTAGATCGTGCTGTGTTAGTATCTGTTTAGCAGTCCCACTCTATACAAGGAAACCTGTTTTCCTGATTCATAATCAATAAGATGTGTGCGAATTGGTTACAGAAACATGTATACGTGGTTAATTGATCTATGCAGTCACAAAGAGTTAAAATTATGTGATAACGTTCAATGATAGATTAATAATTATTATATGAAGCGTGGAGCGGGCGGATTTTTTTGTTTTTTGACGATATTTTTTTGTTATGGGATGAAGTTTATTATTGATACATCTATTTTCAACCCTTTCCCTCCCCACCTAGGCCTTTCACTCATGGCTAGACAATCTTTCAAATTCTGATAGTTAAATCCCACATGACACGTATGCTTCCTCTATAAGGTTCCTCTTAATTCATCCTAACATAAGATGAGAAAGAACATATTCTAATTAACCAGGGAGACAGAAAGTTATATGCGCAAAGTAGTGTGCCATGTATCTAATTTAATCTGTATACTGCCCTGGTAAACTAAATCACCAACCAGAAAGTAGTATTTAACTATTTTTTGATTTGCTGTTAAGAATCCAAGCTTCAATTGTATAATTGTACGTTCTATATAGATGGAGAATATGATTCAAAACCATACATGTCGATAACATTGTGTAGTCCCAATGAAAGGGGTTTTTGACTTTTGTAACTGGTTTTTATCTCGAAGAAAAATTTGCCGGGAACAGACTTTGAGAGTTATGGTCGCATTTTACTTGGTAACTATTCCTTATTATGTGACATGCATTCATTGTAAGAAAATAACATGTTTTTGCTCTCCTTTTGTACCACAGGAATGCCTCTCAACGTGTTTGGCTTGGGCTTCGGTACTAAGCTTATCAATTTCTGTATAGATATAAGTTATCCAGAGTAAATTATCACTGTATTAAAATTCATCTTTGTTAATAGGTGGGGGATGCGGAGTTGGTCTTGGGTTAGGATGGGGCTTTGGCAACGCTTATGGATGTCAATATCGATCTTCAAGGGTCCAGTTTCAGGGCATTGAATTTCAGAAAAAGTCTGAAGGAGATGAAGCACCAAAGGTTGTTTCGTCAGGGCTTGTTGAAAAATCTCGTCCTTATGGCTAGCATAGCTGCCATCATGCAATTGGCGCAAGCAATGTTTACCATTGCCCCCCTAATTGTAGTTTAAATATCTATCTGCAAGTTCTTTAGAAACATTTTGATGAATTCAGACATTTTCGTTGTAACCAGAATGAGAATAATCCATGGCAATGTGTTCGAGATGATAATACATGACATTTTTTACTTGGAAAATGGTCTTTATATTTGGCTAATATGTTGTCATTAATCGTCTCTTGATTTAGCGTGCCTTGAGAATTTTTGTTCTTACTCTTGTTAAGTACATAATCAAACACAGTCTAATTGAATAGAAGATGCAACATTGAGCACTGTTACAAACTCATGATCTTGGCTTACATACTTTCTTCCCCAGAATGGGAAACCAAACTGAAATCTGTATCATTTTATGAAGGTTATAATCAGTAGGATAATGATTCCAATAAGCATGAAATTTAAAACTGTTAGCTCAAAGTGTTCAAAATGTTACAATCAGGTGCACCTTTTATTTTAGTAGAATCAGCGAAAATGATAATGCAATAGAGATAATAAATGCGAGTTTATGCTGATCTGTTGGTCGGTGGCGCCTACGCACTGGGAATCTGAGCAGCTGGTCTATCATATGATGTATGGACCTGCCAACAGTGGTGGTGGCTTGTACAACTGCAGCTATCAGCGATTCTTCAAGTGCAAAGCCTCATGCATTCACACAAATGGATGATCAAAGGCAGGAGTGGCGTCGTTTGAAGTGGGAGAGCTTGCTGTCTCTGTGTCGCCACTCCTGACCCAGTATGTCTGCTGGAATGATGCTGCACTCTTTGGGACATCCTCCATGACCCACTCAAAGCCCCTGGGGTAGTAGATCCCTGTCCTTGGATGTGGCACCCACAATGCTGTCTCTGCTGACCTTGCTTCTACGGGTTGCACCCTGCTTGTCCGGTAAGAGCTTTGCCTGCTCTTAACTTCCCTGCATATGGCATTCTAACTATCTAAGCAGTTACTTCAAGGAGCTGAATGGTGTCGTATTTAGAAGTTTCATTTCAGTAGAATATGAGCACTTATCATTAAATTTCAGTAATGCTTTAACATTGTCGTGCTAGAATCTACAAATTGAAAGCTTGATCACAGGCTTGTCGTTGCAGGTTTAGAGGGATAGCTAGAGGCTAATTACCAGAGAAGACCAGTCGATTTTGGAATTGCACTGCGGCCCATCAACACAGGCTGGAGAGGCACCAAAATGTGCTGCCAGTTGTCCTTTACTCCTTTCCTCCTTGTTATCAAGCAGCTGATGCAGCTCCCTCTTGGTTGGTATCTCTCTCCTTCCCAGCCCCTGTATTTATACATACACTAGCTGTAGCTTTGTAAGTGGAATGCTACCACCACAGTTAGGGTCATAGACTGCACACCTGGTAGGATATGAATGATTTGACGAGCTACTACAGAGGATCATGAATGATTTGATTCGCAGTTGCTAGCTTCTACTTGAGCAGAGGTTTTTGAGCTTGATTGGACCCCTTTGGACCAAACACCATGAGAACTGATGCTCCAAGAATCTGAAGTCAAATCTGACCTAGCGCAGTCCCATGGCAGTGCTGTTACTATTTGGAGAATCATGAGACAGCCGTACTGGTGCTGGTTGTACCTTATTAGCAAAGATAGGAATACAGTTCTCATGAAGAAAGGGTGGGAGAGAGATGGAAAGTTGGAAACACAACTAGAAGAAAAGCAATCACAGAATGTGCTGAAGCCTGTGGTTTCCTTGTAGCAAAGGACATTGTCCGTTACAAATTGCTATGAACTCCTTAATACACGCGAGAAGCAATTGACATGTGGAACCCATTAAAGCATGTGTTCCACATCAAAGTTGGGGTAAGCTAGAGATGAAACCCAACAAAAACCTGTGGCAACCAAAGAATGAAGAGAAAAAAGTACAAGAAAAGCAAATTTACCAACTGTAGGTACCAATCTTTCAAGTCCCTTTCGCCTCCTCCCATGTCAACTTTGGCGCCCCCTGCCCCTCATATTTTCACTACCCTTTAGAATCTCACTATTTACCGGTGCTTCAGAGGCCTCCTTTGGATATGACCAAACCACCTTAGATGGTTTTCGACAAGTTTCTCTTTGATTGCTGCTACCCCTACCTGTATTACCTCATTCCTGATTCAGTCCTTGTACTTTGAAGGACATACTAAAATTCTTATAGCTAACTGGAGGTTAGTCTGTATTGAAAAAGAAGTAGTAAGATTTTGGAAAGGAATCCTGGGAGTGGTGAAAGTTATTAAAGTTGGTCACATGTGGATAGTACGCAATGGTAAACATATTCGATTTTGGGAAGATACCTGGTTTGGAACCTCGCCCCTAGCAGTCCAATTCAAGAAGATTTATGTTATCTGCCCTGAAAAATCTGCTATCATCTCTAAGATTTGGAATGGTAGCCAGCTTAAGCTCTTCTTTAGAACGATCTTTACCCTCTCTATGATGGAGCAATGGTAATAGAAGAGGTTGATTCCTGATTTGGCAACTAGAAAATAAGGATCAATACCCTACCAGATCTATACACATATCATGTTATTTCTTTCAGGGGTGTTTTTCATGTGTACATTCCCTCTGAAGTCTAAAAATCCCTCCTAGAGTTCATATCTTTCTTTGGTTGTTATCACCCAATAAGATCATGACTAGAGAAAATTTTGAAAAAGAAGACAGCTCTCTAAACCTGAAGATTAGTGCAACCTTTAATGTTTCAAGGTGTAGTTGCATCAAACACGTGACAGCTGGTTACTGACTTTTTCTGTATCCAGATTGGCAATTCTCATGAACATGTTGCCAGGTTCTGGATTTCTAATAAGAAAAAATCCGCTATCAATTCCATTACTACTGCTGTCATGTGGTGCCTTTGGAAATACAGAGTTAACGTAGTCTTTAATGACATCTCTTGTTGGACATCAAATAGATTCGGTGGTTGATCCTGAGAACTTGTGAGCAAATGGAGGATGTTGAGCCCAGAGCTGGTGCAGGAAAGGTTGGATTCCTTCTGCTTGTTTCTTGGTCAGCGGCTCCAGTGTCCCCTGATCTTGATGAGTGGCTCAACAAGAATTCTGGACCTGCTGAAGGCAGTTCATCTGCTCACAACACCTCACCCCCGCAGCCAAAACTGCCGTTGCCTGAAGGCTTTCTGGACAACCTGAAGATAGCAGATCGACAGCAACACCAGTTTGGATTGCCTGAGAGAGAAGTTAACACCTGTGATAAGAAGACATCGCTGTTGAGCCTGGATCGCCACTGGAGCTGAATGCTGGTCACCGCACCAGGTAGCCACTCTGCTGAAGAACCCTAAGCACTCTGCAGCTGATGTGGCTGATCTCTCTCTGTCTTCTGATTTAGCTCTTCACTGACCTTGTTTTTGCCCGTTGATAAAAACTTCCTTGGCTGTAGGGTTTGTGTACCTGTGCACTGTTCCCCGCTTAAGTTTTTCCAAAAGATCTGCATTAGTTTCCTTTTCCTGAATTTTGTACAGCAACTCTTGATTTCGTTGAGTAATGGAGCCGGGGAGGGTACCTCCATTGGTTTCGTTGGTAGATATTGGGCGGTGTGTGACCTCAGAGGAACTTTCGCATATGGTATTTCATGACCTGATCCATCTTCCCATATTTCTATCTGATCTGCATCATCAACGATCCTTTAGCCGAATAATGGAGAGCATGGGATCTGATTCTCCTTGTGGGATGCATAGCTGTGGTGCAGAACTAAAGATGAAGCATTTCAATTGCTTTTTGTCTCTTCCTGCCGCAGGCTCGAAAGTAGGGGTGGGAATTGGTAGCGGATAATCCGAATTATTCGAGATCCGTATCCGGTAAAACGTTAATATGGCAAATGAAAATCCGCATCCGAAGGCAAAACATATCCGAATCCGAATACTATCCGACAAATTTGGTGAATATGGAAACGGATGTGGTATGCCAAAATACAGGCGGATCCGGATGCGGATCCGGATGTATCCGTATCCGAGGTAGGGGTATAGCTACTGTTTCACTGTTTCCCTAGGCGTTGTCATACACAGCCCAATAATTAAAGCTCACGTACACGTTCTAGCGATTATAGGCCCAGACCCCAGCAAGGAGAATAGAAGTAGAAGGATCGTACGTCGATTAGGTCTGCCGCCTCGGCTCCAGATAGACAGATCGCATCTCGCGTCGGATCGACGCTGCTCTCTCCACGAGACCACGACGGCGACGTTCGCGCGACTCGCAGGCTGCTACTCCACGACGGCTGTAGTCATTTGGTAGTAGTATTTTTCATTTCTTAACGTGGAACATATTATTGTGGTCGTATCAGTCTATTATTGAAGGGTATTATATGGTATTGATATATATCATGTACCATGTAGATATAGCCATCTAATTTATTTATTTTCATATTATTATGTTGTTATAGGATATCCGTATCCGTTCCACATCTTAGAAAAAATCCGATCCGCATTCGTATTCGAATACAATCCAATCCGCATTCGTATCCGACAATATCCGTATTCGTATCCGTATTCGTTTTAAAAATATGGAACCGGATGTGGTAAGGGCACTATTCGATCCGTATCCGATCCGTTTCCACCCCTACTCGAAAGTAAGGTTTTTGCCCCTCCAGATTTGACATTAGAGTCATTCAGAGCATGGAATTGTTGTATAACGAAAAGGAAAAAAAAAAGGATTTCCTGACATTTTAGATATTGGATGCTCGATGTGGCACTGTTAGAGTTCCGACAGTGGACTAAAGCTCATGGTCTTATTCTCAGTGGCTCTGGTTCTCTCTTTTCTTTTGATTTCAGCGGAAGGCTGCGGTATAGGATGGTCTGTTGGTATATAGTGTAACATCTTATATGCCTTTGTATCTCAGTTGCTTACGCTACTAGAAATTGTGATCAAATAGTCAATCTCCTGGCTTTCAAAAGGAAGTTATATGCTGCAAAATATCTGTTTGCTATTGGCTTCGCTTGAAAGCTAGCGCTTGTCTTGTGAGGCTAATCTTTGGATGTGTTTTGGGATATCAGTTAATTCAACGCATATTAGTTCATATTTTTAGTTGAAAAAACCAAAAGGCCATTTTGTCAATGTCATATTTTTTACAGCAGTTCCATATTGAACTCCAGTTCTCAGAGCAAGAGCGTGCCCTCTTCTTTGCATCGACCACGATGATCGTCGGCAATGGCCTCACGACACTGTTTTTGGAGGACATATGGGTTGGTGGCCGTTCAATCAGAAGATAGCGCCACAGCTTCATGCTTGCACCCCCAAGCGTCGCCGAAGACCTCAACTATGGCCGAGGGGCTTCAAGCGAACAGCTGGGCATGGGATATCCACAGGGTGCTAGGCATTCAGGAGATTGGCCATTATATGGCAGACCATTGCGCCCACAGCACTCACGGCTGAGCATGATCGCCTCATCTGGAAGTGGAATTCAAGCGACACATATTCGGCGCAATCTTGTTTTCAGGCCACCTTCCAGGGATCATCCTGGTGCAGAGTTCTTCTCTAAATCATGTTCCGTAAATAAAATGGATCGTCAGCATATATATTGCAAAATGGAAACTCCTCCCTCAAATAATGTGGGATGAGACCACCAACTTGACCATCCTCATTTGCACGAGCAATAAGGATTGACAACATATCTCCGACTGTTGAAAAGCATTGGAAATAGTATATCACTCTGTCTCAAACCTTTTCTAGTTTGGAAATAGTGGATGATATCATTATTGAATTTTATTCCGACTTTCATACGTCATTTTACCTTTATCATATGCCTTCTCAAAACCGATTTAAAAGAAAATACTCCATCCATATTATTTTTATGAAGCTCATGGATGGTCTTATGCAAGACGACAGCACCCTCTAGGATATGTCTGTCTGTCATGAAGGCCGTCTGAGTTAAGGATGTAAACGGATCGGATCGGATCGGATTTTGTCGTTACCATATCCTATACCATATTTTTTCATCGGATTCGGACCGGAGCGGATAATGACCGGTTGCGGATTCGGGGTCGGATATATCATATCACGGATTCAGAGGCGGAAACGGAGCGGATTCGGTAAGGAAAAAATTTAATCGGATATATACGCGTATAAGTATATCGGCAAACCATACAACCAAAAATAATAGTTCAATATGCTAATAACCTAACAAAGTTGTACTCCATAGTCATAATAATCACTATGTAAGTGAGTTTTTATTTAATGGACGAAATTTACAACTCACTAACCACTAATTATGTTCTATTAGGTTAGATGTTTCGGTAGAAAATCGGATTATTCGGATTAAAATCATCGGATAATCCTATTTAATTTCGGATAATACATATTCGGGGGCTATTTTTCATACCATATCCTATACCGTATCCGGTGTCAAATTCGGAATCGGATATCCTTATCCGTCGGATTTCTTCAAACCGGATATGGATTGTTTAAAACGGTTTCGGAACAGGATTCGGTGCGGAAATTATCCTATCCGTTTACACCCCTAGTCTGAGTAGGTCTAATCATCTTATTCGCAATCTCCGTAATATGATTAGTCCCAACTTTTGTAAAAAAAAAAAACTCACACAAAAGCCCGCCTTTCTTTCGGCTTGGTTGGACTTTTCGGGCATTGGCAAATTGATTGCCAACACATGCCCTACTGATTTTAGACAGCTTGCAAGGCAAAAAAAAAAAACAAAAAACTTGGTGCCAATTTTTATTCTAAGGACGATGGCAACACTCCATCTTCCACTTTTACTCATATGCTTAGGAAGATAAATATTGAAAACGTGTTTAGTACCTTCTGTTTGGGTTTTGGATGATGGATGGCAAATTGTTAATGGAGTAATATATTTGCAAGTATGCACGGGTGGTCGGTCCTAAGATGATTGGTTTAATCAAGCGAAAGTTGACCCCTCAAAATAGAGTGAAGATACTGTCGGCGGAAAAGTTAAGGATTAGCGGGAGTTGAGACCTTGTGATATGAAGAAGACTCAAAAATGGGAGTTGAGACCTTGTGATATGAAGAAGACTCAAAAATGGAGTTGACGATTGCGACTCCAACTGAAGCCTTAGGATAAGTGCTTCAGTTTTTATGCGTTTGAGTCATTGAAAAAAGTACCATTAAGATGGGTTAGATCTCCTAGGATGGAAGTGAAGATTGATTGCATACTCTTAGATTCATCCTTCTAAATATACAGTATGGTGAAAAGATGAAGAACTAGTTTGAACATGAAGCGGAACTGACTGCGGCTTCAGTAGAGCTTATGTTGAGTCTAGTCCTCTAGTCTGTGAAACTTGATGCCTCTTAGAGTTGATGCTTCATGGCTGTTATTGAAGCATCAAGTGTGTGACACCTCTTGCATGTAGATCACTCCGTGACATGTCCGTACATGATATATTCTTTTAACGACTAGCAAGTGGACTGTGCCTATAAGGAGGACCTGAGCCCCCAGTGGTTAAGGTAACTGAAATTCTGGATCGATGACCCTTTGCAAGTCAAGAAAGTTTCCTCTCTTTGTTCTTGAGCAAATTATTTGAGAGAAGAAAGGGAGAAAGAGTGTGAGTTGAGTTGAGCTAAGCACAAATTGAGAATGCTTTCAAGCCGAAGAGATATGCTTCTTACTCTTGGAGATTGACACTCTTAAACGGTTAGGAGTCAGCTATTAAACCATCAAGCGTGTGGATTTACTGCAACATGTACGTGAAGGTTTTCGTTGATTTCCTGTGAAAATCAATCAAAGAGATCGTGTCAAGCTTGCGAGCTTAGCCAATGAAGAAAAAATGCTAAGTTGAATGACTTGGGTGCATGCGTGCATAGCCTATCAAAACTAAGACGTTGATCTGGGACGACATATTGAACTTCGGGAAATAGATCAGGACTCTTTGTTCCCATTTTATTTTTAGTTCATGCAGTTCATAATTACTATTGATTCTCCTCTCTCTACTTTGTTGCTGCAGAGATCTCTTGCACTGTCTTCATTATCTCTGAAACTTCCAATTTTATCTGTATTCATAGCTGCACCCTTTTACTTTCTGACGCATCAGCTATGTCTTAGCTTTTATCTATAAAACTTTTGTTGCTTCATAAATCTGTAGCACCAACCCTCAAGTATTTATTTGCTAGCTTAGAAACTTGATTCAAGTATGAAATCACTTAGTTTTAACAGAGCAAATTTATAAACTCCTATTCACCCCTCTAGTCGTTTATCTTGATCCTTCAGGCCTCCTTTGATTCATAGGATTGTTGTAGGAAAAACGTAGGATTCCTGTTCCTATAGGAATTTGCACTGTAGATGCATTTGATTCATAGGAAACCAAGCAAAGGAATTTTGAAGGAAATTTTCCTTGCTACCAGATTCCTATGGAATACAAAGGAAATAAACAATCTGGCTAGACCTCATTTTTTCATTCCTTTAAAGGGAAAGAATTCTGTAGGGTTGCATTGACAATCCTATCTTATTCCTATTCCTATTCCTTTTCCTATATTTTGGAATCCTATGAATCAAAGAAGGCCTCAATTGGTATCAGAGCAAGGTCTACCCTTGGTATTGGTTTAACCATCAAGAGAGTAAATTCGTCGACTCTAGGGAAGCATATGAGTAAACCTATGTTTGATGGAGCTATCCTCTCTTTGGAAAAATATAATAAAGATGAATCTGAAGGCCCTCGGTGAAGAAGTATGGGGGGTCACAAGCAAAGATGTCACACTTCCACCCTTGATGACAACTATCAATGGTGCCGAGGTATCAATCTTTGGCGTACGAGAAGCTTTCAACAAAGAGAAGCACTCCAACACCATGGTCGTTGATGCTTTATTCAACTCTATCAATGTGGAAGAATTCCCGCATCAGCAAACCTTGAGTTTGTATCCAAAATCTGGATAGAACTTGAAATAGTGTTCCCCTTCTACGTTGATGCAAAGCTCTCTTCACTGTCAAATCGAGTCGGAGGTGATCACACTTCAGGTTGAGGGAGTGGTTTTTCTTCAAAATCTAGTATTTTGGAATTTATTTCGGTCAACTTATCCACACAACCTATAAGACTTATGTCTACTACACGCTTCTATTCTTATAGACTTTGTTGGGCCTCCAAGTGCAGAGTTTTGTAGGACAACAACAAATTTTTATTAACTGAGTGACCAAAGGTTTATCGAACATAGGGAGGCGTAGGTTGAATGTATCCCTCTCAAGCAACCTTGCAATTAAGATACAAGAAGTCTCTTGTGTCCCCAACACACCTAATACAATTGTCTGTTCTATAGGTGCACTAGTTCGGCGAAGAGATGGTAAAAGGCAAGTAATATGGATGGTAGAAACAAGTGTTTCTATTCTGAAATAAAAAATGGCAGCAAGCAAACAAGTGGCAAAAGTGACTGAAAACAGTTTATCAATGCTTGGAAAGAAGTCCTAGGCTTCATACTTTCACTAGTGGCAACTCTCACATCATTAACATAATTAAACACATGATATTTCATCTAAAAGCATGCATGGTAGACCTTACTCGGAGATCATTTTTTTGTGGATCAGAATAGAATGAGAATTGCATAGGGGTATAAAAGCACACCTTAAAATTCGTATTCCACATCTAGGAACACTGCACGCTGTCACTAACAACATCCAAAGATAGTACTAACAAACACCACAACCTATCTGTTGAATAGTTTATTTCTAATACATCTACGACACCCGCACTATCACCATGGCATCATGGAGATTATACTAAATATAAGCATCAAGAAACCTCATGATCTATTCAATCCAACAACAATAAAGAACAAGCTTATGATGAAGATCCCTATAATCTATATTGCATAGAGTCACACACGGCACCCGCGCTGTCACCAAAGCACCGTGATCACAACGGTGACTCCGCAAATTATACTAGATTCACTACATAAAGGGAAACATCATGTATTCAACTATATTAACAAAGCTTATGATCGCAATGAAGATCACATCATGGGAGAGAGATATAACCACATAGCTACAGGTACATGCCTTAGCCCCGATGAGGGACTACTCCCTCCTCATCACGGGAAGCAGCAACGTCAATGAAGATGGCTCCGAAGGTCGATCCCGTCCCGACAGTGTGCCGAATCAGGAACTTCTGTCCCCCGAATTAGAGTTTTGGATGACGACGGAGCTCGGAATCGAATTTGGAAAAATCCTCCGGTGGGCGTGAGGTTTAGGACACGCCAAATATATAGTTCAAAGGGCGGCGCCGGGAGAGCTTCCAGGGCCAGGGCGGACTGCACACGCAGGCTGGTCCCTAGCCGCGGCTGGTGGCCGCCCTTGGTATGTGGGCTTCACCTTGGGCTGTCTTTACGGCTCCGGGAGTTTTCTGGTGAATTAGAATTTCTGTAATTTTTTCAGAATTTTCCGAGCACTTTCATTTTCAGGCATTTTCTGCAATGCACATACAAAACAGACAGAAACCGGCACTGGGCACTGGGTTAATAGGTTAGTCCAGAAAATGCTATGAAATCATAATAAAAACATGTAGCAATGGTATAAAACAAGCATGGAACAATAAAAAATTATAAATACATTGGAGACGTATCAAAGACCA
Organism: Puccinellia tenuiflora; assembly: GCA_012064385.1. Lineage (NCBI taxonomy): Eukaryota > Viridiplantae > Streptophyta > Magnoliopsida > Poales > Poaceae > Puccinellia > Puccinellia tenuiflora. The sequence goes on from QRDG01000416.1 coordinate 1,182,485, forward strand.
ACTAAAATCTTCAGAAGAAGCACAACTTCTTTCAGCATCTGAAAGACTGTGATCATCAAGCTCCGCAGTAGATGTTGCTGCAACTTTCTCTTTCCTAAGCTTCAATTTTTCCCTTCTATCATGTGTTCATCCCAGTGCTTCTACCGCAACATTCCATTTAACATAGTTGTCGTGGTATTGTCAAATCTGGTCGGGACAGGGGTGCCATCCGGCTAGGTATACACGCCAACGGTAGAGAGAAGACGTGGAGGGAGGAACGTAGCGGGATTCCGGTGACGGGATTACACACAGTTTACCCAGCTTCGGATCACTCGACGGTGGCGTGATCCTACGTGCTGCTATAAATCATTATAACGCAATATAAGCCGATTACAATGATGTGTGTATAGCCTGAAAGGCTTGGTTGTGAGGTTATGCCCTAAGGCGTCCCGTAGGCCGGCTAATAAAGGCGGCCGGACCTAGGACTATCAACACTAGCATGTATGACATTTATAGTGCTATGTGTGTTTAGGTCCAAAGATGAGGCATTGCAACATGATAGAGATAAAAGATCATCAAAAATGAGCTCACTATTCAAATTGCAAACCCCATCACTACTCACCATTATATGGTTTGTGTCTTACCACATTTTGGTGAAGTAGACGAAGATGAGAACTCATCACGGCCGGAGGTGGAGGAAGAACAATCATCCTCAATAGTGTTGGACACTCCATATTTATCTTGAAGCTTGGTCTAAAGCTCATGAGCGTTCCGGAGAGGCATGATTGACTCAAAAACTACAACACTCACAAATTTACAAACTCATTAGAAGCTAGAACATCTAGATATAAGTTTTTCTCATCCTCTAAAGTCGTACTTTCGTAATCCTTTGGAGTAGAAAAACCTATATCTAAGATACGCTCAATATTGGGGTCCAAGACCCGTAAGTGACTAAGCATATGAGTTTTGCAAACATTAAAATTTGTGCCATCGAATATGAAAGTGTGATCATGCACTAATCCTTCCGGTTAAAGGCTTGATAATTGCGGAATAAAACTATGTGTTTAAATTAACTAGCCAACAACCTAATATACTAAGGTCACCTATGTGCACCAACAACTTATGCTAAGCAAGGCAAGTAACAAGGTGATAGCAAGATATAAAACTTCAAGCACGAAGGCTATCACAATGTAAATTGCATAAGTAGATAGCTCGGGTATAGAAATAACCGAGGCACGCGGAGACGAGGATGTATTCCCGAGTTCCTCCTTGTTAAGGGAGTACGTCTCGTTGGCGGGTGTGAGCTCGCCACAAGAGGCCTACTCAAGATGCCACAAAGGCCTCACCCTATTCTCCGATGAACCGCACCCAAGGGTTTGGTTCACCTTCCACTATCGGAATCCTTCAAGGCGGAATCCGGAGCCTTTACAACGATATTGGGGCACACACCCACAACCAAATTGGGGGCTCCCAAATCTTCCCGAAGCTTCACAACTCGAAGTCTTCACGAATCCTCCAACCGTCTAGGGTACACAATGCACCCAAGAGGCACAAAGCTCTTGGGAACACAATGCACCCAAGAGTAACAAGCTTCTCAACGTCAATCCCACGAATCTTCGTGGAGAGCACAACCCGATGCAACTAATGCAAAAGGCAAGAACACACCAAGTGGTCAAAATCCTTCTCTCCAAAATCCAACCAAAGCAACTAATGCTATGGAGAGATTTAAGAGGAAGAACAAGAGGATGAACACAAAGAAACTCCAAAATCTAGATCCAACGAGTTCCCCTCACTTAGAGGAGATTTGATTTGGTGGAACAACGGATCTAGATCTCCTCTCTTGTTTCCCTAAAAATGGGCAAGAATCATTGGAGGGAAGTGGAGGAATCGAGCTCTCAAAGATGTGCAACAATGGAGGAGAGAGGAAAAAGAGCTCTGGGGAAAAAATGGGGAAGAAACCCCTTTTATAGGGGGCTCCAAAAAGGAGCCGTTGGAAAAGGAAAAAGGAAAAAAAACAGCAGCTTGCAGCCCGGCCTGCACCCGGCCAGGCCGGTCGGGACAAACAAGTAGCGAGTCCACAGGCCAGAGGAGCCGGCCTGGGAGACGGCCTGGGGCCGGCCTCGGCGCGCGCTGGGCCGGGCAGGTGCCCGAGCCGGCCGGCAAGGCAGGGCAGCGAGGCCGGCGGCCCACCCGAGCCTCCCGGCCTGAGGCCCGGCCTCGGTTCCGGCTAGGCCAGCTGGTTTGCGCACCACTTTTTTTTCTTTTCTTTTAAATTGATTTTTCTGTCTAAAAACTTTCCGACGGTATAATGCAATAACATTCACCCACGAACTCCGTTTTTTGATAATCTTGGACTCGTTGGAATCATCACAGCGAGCACAACAAGAATATGCAGAGAAAAACATCATAGTCCAACAAAATATTATAAAAACAAATGGGGAAAGGTAAAAGCTCCTTTTCGCAAACCGAAAAAAGCCGTATCTTTTGCAATTGAAGTCCGAATGAAGTAAAACTAATTTTGTTGGAAAGAGGACGACAATGCTACCCATGGAAAAGTCAAACAAGCAATGGAGATTTTGAAAAGAAATGGAAGAGAGAAATCTTCCGCACGGATGAACCGGCAAAATCTCCAATACCGAAAATGCCATAGGGGACGCATATGAAAACCGTTTTCGGTGAACTTAGCCTTTTCATGACAAGCACGATAAGCACCAAGGCCACACCACGATAAGAGACAAATAAGAACCAATAAAGATAATTGCATGGATGCAAAGTTTTGTGCTCTCTACGATGATACGATCACGATATTCAGTCGAGAGCCCCTCTTGATAGTACGGCTATCTATCCTATAACCCGGTCTCTCAACTAACATCATGAGACCGGTAAAATATAAACCCTATCAAGATCATACCTTTGCCTTGCGCATTAATCCACTTGAGGTCGATGAAGACGATCTTCATCTCCTCAAGACGCACCACCTTTCTCGATTGCGCTTCGGTGAAGATTCACATGTTGCTCCCCCATACACCAATATGGGAGAAGCACCTCTTCGGCATATCTTCACTTGGACTTGAGTGTTGATCACCCGCACTTAGCCTTGATCAACAAATACTCTTCTTCCCTTAGCCTAGACTCCAACAAATGGAGATCAAGCAATGCAAATGGACACACCTACAAATATAGCTCAATACAAACATTAGTCCATAGAGATTGTCATTAATTACCAAAACCACACATGGGGGCAACCATGCACTTTCAATCTCCTCCATTTTGGTAATTGATGACAATCCTTATTAAGAGGGTTTATATAATGAATAAAGCAACCTTGCAAGACAAACAAGCAAGGATGCAAGTGCATTAAAGGCAAATGCAACAAAAGCATAAAACCCAAATTCGCTTAAACCCTCTAAACTTCTCCCCCATTGGCATCGATTGCCGAAATGGGAAGAAAAATTTAGAAAGCCAATATAATATAAGTTCCTCCATAAAGTGTGCATTCTCAATAGATGAGTGAAATCAAATGCACATATTCATTGATGAATAATTTGAGGAAATCAAACTATATTGAGGATCCAAAGATTGCAAAAAGATGAAATCATTCTAACATCTCACAAAGGAGAAAAGCAATCGAAAAGATCCAAAGCGAGAGTTCTAAATAAAATTAGAGAAGCTCCCCAATGTTCATGCACTAATGAGGAGTGCACAAATATGGAATCCTCGCTCCCCCAAAATCATCTAGAACACGCAACAAGTGCAAGTGTGCATAAAGCAAAAGCAAATCATAGCACTTGCACCAAAGATATGGTTGAGCCATAAGGAGATACCAATTTCAAAGATTCAACATAAGATAGGCCCAACCGAGATAAAAAGAAGATCTTTAAAGGAGTATGTTCACAAGCTTAGGGATACCAATTGGAAACTAAAACCAATTGAAAATGCCAAAAGCTAGTGAGAGCATTTAGCCAATAAAAATCAACATGCTCACCATGGTAAGCATGAGGTAAAAGATCCTCAACAAATACATGAGTGTGCAAAGATACCAATAAAAATAAGACAAGCACTCATGAGACAAATTTGGAGCCACCAAAGAATTATAGATAAAAAACAAGGTAGCTCAAAGAAATAGGATACCAACTAAAAGGTGACCTCTCTCATATGTATAGGTTTCTAAGTAGACAAATCATTGATGATATACATCCACAAAGAAACTTGCACATATGAAATGGTCGATGAAGGGAGACCACGGTATCCAAAAGGGAAGTCATGAATATACAAAGAGATTATTGCTTAAAAGCATAGCACATAGCTCAAATTTATCTCATTGTATATAAATGAACTTCAAAAATATCAAAGACATCACACAAATCACTAAGGGAACAAGAGATAGTGTAGATGCTTTGAGATAGGCAACAAGTATCACAAGGAAATAATACCAATTGAAGAAAAGGTTTTTGCAATTTCATCACAAATATCACAAAGATATACCAAGTGAAGGAAATAAGCCAAAACCACAACAATTGCACATAAAAGCTTTCATGCCAAGAAGCAACCTACACAAGGTTGAGACTAGAAAAGTATGCATGAGGTAGATACTTGTTACCGAGATGCATTGAAGATGAAGAAGATGAGAGTTTGTTTATCATCAAAGCTTGACTCCAATAATCACATGGTGAGAACACCTTCCTTATGAATGAGACAAGCATCCAATGCATCTCCATTGTACCTAAAACAAAATTCAAGCACAAAATGGTTCCCAAACTCATTGGGTCCCATAGTAGTTAGATAAACTACAATATATAGGAAACACTCCACATAAATATGTGCATATAGATATGAAATTGAATTTCATGCACATCTTAGCCGATTTAGGATTCGGTGGAGTATCCCCTATATATTGGAACTAGAAAGACAAACATGCCATATAATAGATATATTAGAGAATATACATGCAAAGTCTTTCAAGAACCAAACGAGATACAATTTGGACGAAAACACCAAGTAAACCAAGAAGAGAGCACACCAAAGTGTGACACAAAAAGGGTTGTCCAATTATATCAAAATCCAAATCAACACGTGATTGAGGAAAAATCAAATCAACCTATGATTGATTCCAAAACACAATCAACACATGAAGTGAGATATCAATATTGAATCGAATCAAAACAACACCATGATTGAAAAGACACCAATTGAAAATAAGATACCAACTAGGAGAAAAGATACCAAGGAGAGGATTAATACTTGACCGGAATCAAGTAAAGTAAATAAAGCAATAAGGTATCAAAACTCGCACAATAAATATCAATTGAAACAAATATCTATGGAGGAGAGGTACCTAGGCAAGGCCAATGAGCATGTAGATAAAAAAAAAGAGACATGCTCAAAGGATTTTCTCATTCAAGGATATAAAACACAAAACGAGGAATGAGAAAGCAAACTCCCAAGAGAGAGCGAGGTTACACCAAATAAACCAAACACCCTCTACATCTTTTCATGATGGCACAAAGCATCAAAAGAAAAAGATTTTTCTTCCATAAACACATAAGATAGAAATTAAATGCCAATTGAAAGGATCAAATATTGATAGATAGGATAGTGTTCTAAATAAAAAGGAATGCTTCCCCCAAGATTCATGCATTATCTTTGATATTTGTATTTGAATAGAAATGCATGCACAAGGGATCATTACTCTCCATATTTTATTTACAACACTAAACACTACCATTGAAAATTAGGATCATGCAAGAGGCAAGGAAGACAAAGGGAGTAAAAACCAAAAACACTTGGCAATAAATAAGGCAATTTAACGCAAGAGCCAATGTGAAGATGGTCTACAAAACCCCCACAATTACTAGTATCACTTGTCATGGACAAGAGTATATAGAGATATTTCTCGGTGGTATATAGAAATGATGTTCAAGACCAACTTCACAACAAACAAGCATATGGCAAGAGATAAGAAATAACAACACCATATTTTGAAAAAGTTTGTTGGTAGTTTCAACTATTCGAACCAACCGGCAAAGTCATGGTTAGAATAAAATGAAACAAATGGTTTCTCAAATAATATATGGAAATGCATATTAGAGAGAAAACCACACCAAGCAAAATCACGCAAACAAGAGCCAAAGATAACCAAAAGGAAAATTGGAACTTGTTCGAGCAAACATGCCACATAGGAATAAGATAATTTGCAATATCAACTCTAAGTGGCAAACCTCAATGTTCACATTTTGTGGGATTGTAATATGCACATAGCTTATTACTCCCCCCATAATGTGATAATTCATTTTATCTAAGCAAGAGGCAAATAAAACCAACTAGAGAAATTAATGGACATTGTAGAATTTGAATTTCTCATGAATATGACATACCACATAGTGACTAGATTATATTGAAATATCAATACTAGGTGGTGTGCCTCATTTACACACATTTTTAGGTTTGTGAAGTGCACAAAGCATATCACTCCCCCAAAATGGGATAGTCCATTAATATCTTAAAGAGCCAAATGAAATCCACACCAAGATCCAATAAAGACTCAACACAAAGTTACACATACGTAATACACAACTATCATACACAACCTTGAATAACAAGACAAGTAAGAAAGTAGCATATCACATACAAGCACATGCTAGGAACAAAACTAACACATGCAAGGGAGCAAGCAACTTTCAATGTATATATGAATTAAATACAAGTTACCGCAAGGAGGAAGAATTGGATATGAGATAGAGCAATATATTCCAATTGACTTGGCTTGAGAAAATATAACCATGAAGAACCCTTAATCCTTCAAAAGTAGCCAAGTCTCCAATGTCCTCCAACAACACCTATTGATCAAGTTGAAGCTTGTTGGTCCCCAACCAAGTTGGGTCCTAAGAGGTTAGTCACAATAGGCTTGGCAACCCAAATGGTTCTTTTCTTGACACCACTTTGAGTTCCCACATATTTGGCAAACACATTTCCAACCATACCTTTCTAAGTTAATAAACATCATCAATTAAGATGGGGTTGGATAGGGTACCGTTAGTGCATGAAGAAGCAAAATGGCCCTTGCCACGGCAAAGGTAGCAACATCGACTCTTCTCTTTCTTCTTAATAGGATCCTCAACTTGAGGAGCATTGACTTGAGTCTTCTTAGGAGGTGGCCGTTGTTCAACTCGTGTTTGAGCATGAGATTGAACAAGAGGTCCGCTTCCCTAGTTGCTTCTTACTAAGAGGCTTCTTCTTCATTGGGCAATCCCAAACATGGTGCCCTTCAATCTTGCACTTGAAGCAAGTAATCTTGGCCGGATTCTTGACTTGTACTTGGCCCTTCTTCTTCTCAAACTTGGACTTGATCTTGTTGTTGGAGTTGAATCCAAGTCCACTCTTGTCATTTGGGGATTGTTGCACACTCAACAGTTGTCAAATGCACTCTTCCCTTCATGACGCTTTTCCAAGTCTTTCTTCAAAGAAGCGACTTGGGCCTTGAGGTCTTTTATTTCCTCTACATGGTTAGTGGCAACAAAAGCACTAGAGGAAGTAGAAGCTTTATTGTTAGAGCAACAAGGCAAGGAAAGTAATTAATCACAAGATGTACCAACATTTGAGTGGATGAACTATTAGGACTAGCACATGGCAATATAGCATTTTTAGTTAAAGTTGTGCTATTATCCACATGAGGCTCACTAGATGTCCTTTGTAGTGATGGCCTCATGAGCTAACTTTAGACTAGCATTGGATGCTAGAAGATCATCATTAGAGCTAGATAGCTTTTCATGACTTTCTTCCAACTTCCCATACTTGCTAGTTAGCAACTCAAGTTGGGCCCTTAGCTCAACATTCTCCTTCAACATAGATGCTTCACAAGAAATGGAGTTAGTAGCACAAGCATCATTAACATTAGGAACGGAAGAAGACAACTTAGCAAGCTCTTCCTTAAAGCTAGCATTTTCCTTTTCGTGACTTTATATTTAGCATGAGCATGGTCACGTTCTTTAATGATTTTAGCAATTATTTCATTATGAGACTCCTCAATAGATTCTAGTTTCTCCTTAAGAGAAGCCCGAGTCTCTTGATCTTCCTCAAGAGCATCTTCTAACGATGCCTTTTCCATGGCATCATCTCTTTCAATCTTACCCTTTTCTTCAAGGCTTTCTTCCAAAGCCTTAATAGTATCCCCGCGCTCAACAAGGTTGCTCATGTATTTCATAGAGGTTATCACAAGCATTTTTATTCTTGAAAGAGCCTTAAGAACCATTAAACCTTTATTATGAAGGAGAGCATCAACATTTTCTTCATCATCATTAATATCATGTTCTTCATCATTATTATCATTACTACTAGAAGATTTAGCCATAACGCAAAACATGGTTGATGAAGAAGAACAATTATTTTTGAACTAATCAAGTTCACATCTTGTTCCATAGCTAATTGGGTTTCCTCTACATTATTATTCATGCAAGAGATAGAGGGAACACAAGCATTTTATCATAGCAACAAGGTAAAGCAAGCATATCAGCATTAGATTCATACAAGTCATTTTTGGATGATATGCAAGGACTATCAACACTAGCATGTATGACATTTATAGTGTTATGTGTGTTTAGGTCCAAAGATGAGGCATTGCAACATGATAGAGATAAAAAATCATCAAAAATGAGCTCACTATCTAAATTGCAAACCCCATCACTACCTCACCATTATATTGGTTTGTGGGCTTACCACATTTTGGTGAAGAGTAGACGAAGATGAGAACTCATCACGGCCGGAGGTTGGAGGAAGAACAATCATCCTCAATAGTGTTGGACACTCCATATTTATCTTTAAGCTTGGTCCAAGCTCATAAGCGTTCCGGAGAGGCATGATTGACTAAAAAACTACAACACTCACAAATTTGCAAAACTCATTAGAAGCTAGAGCATCTAGATATAAGTTTTTCTCATCCTCTAAAGTCGTACTTTCGTAATCCTTTGGAGGAGAAAAACCTATATCTAAGATACGCTCAATATTGGGATCCAAGACCCGTAAGTGACTAAGCATACGAGTTTTGCAAACATTAAAATTTGTGCCATCAATATGAAAGTGTGATCATGCACTAATCCTTCCGGTTAAAGGCTTGATAATTGCGGAATAAAACTATGTGTTTAAATTAACTAGCCAACAAACCTAATATACTAGGGTCACCTATGTGCACCAATAACTTATGCTAAGCAGGCAAGCAACAAGGTGATAGCAATATATAAAACTTCAAGCACGAAGGCTATCACAATGTAAATTGCATAAGTAGATATCTCGGGTATAGAAATAACCGAGGCACGCGGAGACGAGGATGTATTCCCGAGTTCCTCCTTGTTAAGGGAGTACGTCTCGTTGGACGGGTGAGATCGCCACAAGAGGCCTACTCAAGATGCCACAAAGGCCTCACCCTATTCTCCGATGAACCGCACCCAAGGGTTTGGTTCACCTTCCACTATCGGAATCTTTCAAGGCGGAATCCGGAGCCTTTACAACGATATTGGGGCACACACCCACAACCAAATTGGGGGCTCCCAAATCTTCCCGAAGCTTCACAACTCGAAGTCTTCGCGAATCCTCCAACCGTCTAGGGTACACAATGCACCCAAGAGGCACAAAGCTCTTGGGAACACAATGCACCCAAGAGTAACAAGCTTCTCAACGTCAATCCCACGAATCTTCGTGGAGAGAACACCCGATGCAACTAATGCAAAAGGCAAGACACACCAAGTGGGCAAATCCTTCTCTCCAAAATCCAACCAAAGCAACTAATGCTATGAAGGGATTTAAGAGGAAGAACAAAAGGATGAACACAAAGCAACCTCAAGATCTAGATCCAACGAGTTCCCCTCACTTAGAGGAGATTTTTTTGGTGGAAATATAGATCTAGATCTCCTCTCTTATTTTCCTAAAAATGGGCAAGATTCATTGGAGGGAAGTGGAGGAATCGAGCTCTCAAAGATGTACAACAATGGAGGAGGAGAGAGGAAAAGAGCTCTCCTGAAAAAATGGGGAAGCAACCCCTTTTATAGGGGGCTCCAAAAGGAGCCGTTGGAAAAGGAAAAAGGAAAAAAANGGGGGACAAAGACGGCTCACCCGCCCCCCAGACGTGGCGGCGCCCGGCGACCCCATCGGCGAGTCCACTAGGAGGGTCAAGACCGAAGTAGAGACCCCCCCAAGTGCGGCTGAAGATGGCGAAAACTCCCTCGTGGCGGCCGAGAGCCCGCTGGTCACCGGCGTAGTAGGGACCCCCCCTCCCCCGGCCGGCTGAAGATGGCGAAAACTCCCACCTCAGCCAGGGGCATGTCCTGCCCCACCATAGCCAAAGGTAGGTCCTGCCCGACCTGCTCCACCTGCTCGACGATGCTTACCGAGGGTGCGCCCTCCACCTTCTCACCATCTCAATTGCTCGTGGCGTCACGCGGTTTGGGTTCATGGGAGTTACTACAAAAACCCGCTGAGCCACATGCCCCACCGGTGCCGATGAAGTCTGCACATTTGTCCCAACAGATGAGGAAGTAGCACCATGAGACCCCCCATGCGATGTCTGAGAAGAAACTCCCTGCATATGATCATCCCCTTCCCCCTCATCCACATCATTCGAAGGATCATCTTTATCTTTGCGCCTCTAGACAAAGGGAACAAACTCCAGGTCCGGTATAAAATCCGCCAACTGCAGATGAAAGGTGAAGTCATAACCCTTCGTCCTGAGCACGCCATCTGTTCTGATCTTTGATCCGAACTCATCAGCACCTTTGTTGAAACATTCCACCTCAGCCATACCCACCAAAATACGGACGATACCTCTGCGTCTGAGAGCCAAAAGGTCAACATCCAGTGTGATACCCAGCTGTCGTCCACGTGGCTCAACATGGCTCCGGCAGCCCATGATGCAAATATCCGAGAGAGCGCGATGATTTTGTATATAGAGGAGGTCACTTTAGAAAATGTATGAATTGTGTGTTTTCTAGTTTTGGGCTGCGTATATTGATGTGAAATCTTGTCAAAATCACATTGACAAAGGACATCTTTATTCTTTCAATAAATGTAATTAGTTTGTAAGCCGGTCATAAGATACATGATTTGTCAATATATATATGTTATGCAAAATTTTACATCTTGTGGTGGGTGCAATATTTTGTGCCTTGTGTAGGTACCAAATTTACCCTAAAAGGCCTACTACCTGGTCGGGCTAGGGGTTAGGCCTAACCTAGCAGTTATGCGCAAACTAATCAATGGGATATTATTGTAAAGATACTGATGTGATGCATATGTATATCTCTTATCAATGCCTCGCTCCTTAGACTTGTCAGGTACACAAGACCGTGAAGATTGATCAAGGTAGAGGTAAGGGAAGGGAAACGCAATGCGAGAAACTTGGTGAAACTAAGAGGTGTACAATAGCTTGAAGGTAGGGACGGAGCTAGAACATTTTGAATCAGGGTGCACCTATGGTGTTACAACACATTTAAAACATATTTTGGGGGTGCACTTGTGGTAAAAAATTGTTATTTTACAAAGAATTTTTCTTGTTCCCGGTGTCCTGTGCACCCATTGGGGCTCAAGTGGACCCGCCCCTGCTTGAAGGAATTAATTCCTACAGAACAACAATGACGTCATATAACTTTTTTTTGCGAAACACGGTACAACACAGTCGCTCACATGCATGCGCATACACTCACCCCTATGAATGCACACGCGCGCGCACACCCTACCCCTATGATCACCTCCAAGATACTGAGCCGACGAGTCAGGTCTTAAGATTGATGAAGTCACCACTAACGCCTCGCTGCCTGGAACATCGCCTCCCACTAAAAAATATTCCGCCTATAATGAGAAACACCAGTGTCAAACCTGGGTTTGAACTCTGTTGGGCTGGGGGTACAACCACCTCCTAACTATCCAACCAAAGGTTGGTTCTCATGACGTCATAGAACTTAATGTTTCTGTCTGCTAAGTCTTAATAACTTAGACAACAACCCCACAGGACGGATAGGGCCGAGGTGAAAAAATGAATCTTTGTGCTCCTAATATGAATTATTTATTACTAACTGAGCTTTATCTTATCTTATGGATCACATACATAACATGCACTGCTGCAGCTGAAACCTTAAGCCCTGGCCTATTTTAATCCATTGATTGAACAAACCACACACACACAAATTGGGTCTGGTAAACAAAAGCTGTTAAACTTGTTGAACTTCCTACTAATCTCCTTGCCAAGCATATACTTCTCAGATTCGATAAACCCTGGGTTTCATAGGGGAAAAAACTACATAACGCAATCTGATAATTCGGATCGAAGCTATCATGATGCCGGTCTGAGGGATCGAGATAGGCAATCAGAGGGGGGGATGAATGATTGCGCGGACGAAAATTTTCCAAAATTTCAAATCCTGAAACACTAATCTATTCGTGATGATAAAACAGTCGTATCTCAAGATCTATTGAACCAAATATTTTGTATGAGTACTCTAATTAAAGGTATGAAAATTATCTAACTAACTGAAAAAGAATTAGCTCGATCGGAGTTACGAGTCAAAAGATACGATCAGAACAATAACAGTTGATAGAAGACTGCGGAATTCAATCTAGATCTAATTTCAAGAACTAGCAAGAAAGATACATTAATCGCACCACAAACCTCCCTTGATCTCATGAGAAACCTGCAGCAAGTGTTCTAAAGATCTAGCACGAAGATTCACAAAGATTTGAGAAGAAACAAAGATGACAACGCCAATAGTTCACTTTATTGCAACGATGTCGATCGATTACAGAAGATGTGATCGTGCATCCAAGAACTCTCCAAGAATAGCTCTATGTTAAAACTATGAGTTCCCTCACGTTCGTGACCTGAACCGTGGCTTAGACCCTCTATTTATAGAAGGAAATTCGTGACCCTATACAGAGTCCCAATCCTACGGACACCTAAGCCAATACAGACACCTCTGTCCTGATCATTGTACTGGCTTTGTAGGCCGCATATGATCTCCGATTAAAATGGTCCAAAAAAACAAAGTTGTCATCTCGACGATGTGCAAAACTTTCGTTTTGACTAATCTTTCATCTGAGGTCATCTTGATGCCGATTCGATTCAGTTTTAACCATCCCTGAATCTGCCTAGTACTTGTCCTACGTAGCTTCAGGTTAGACCATTTAACCATCTCTGAATCTGCCTAGGATTTGTCCTACGTAGCTTCAGGTTAGACCATCAAACCTCTTTATGATGCCTTCAAACCCTCGACCATCGTGTCGAATATTATCTCCAATACCGTACATCTCCGGTACAAACAACATATGACTAACCGGTGCCCTTCCGGATCATCGTAGCTGATACGTTGCAAACGTATCTATAATTTTTTATGTTCCATGTTGATATTATGCCTATTGTTACATGTTTTGCATACACTTTATAGTATTTTTTATACATTTTCGGGTACTAACCTATTAACAAGATGCCACAGTGCCAGTTCCAGTTTTCTGCTATTTTTCCTTTTCAGAAAAGTTATTAAGGAAATATTCTCGGAATTGGATAAAAATCAACGGACGCAAATATTTCACCGAAACATCCACGGAGCCCGAAGGAGAGCCGGAGAGGCGCCGGGGGCGCCCTCACCAGGGCTCGGCGCGGGCCCCCTTCTACCGTGCCGAGGGGTGGTGTGGGCCCCTCGGGTGCCCTCCGACGCCGCCCTTTCGCGTATTTATTCCTCCTGCCCCGAAAACCCTAAGTACCCGAGTCATATTCCACGAAAAGTTCCAGAGCTGCCGCCGTCGTCAAACCCTACTCGGGAGGGTTCCTGAAGCTCTTCCCGGCACCCTACCGGAGGGGAGATCATCACCGGAGGGCTCTACATCACCATGCCTGCCTCCGGAGTGATGCGTGAGTAGTTCGTCCTTGGACTACGGGTCCATAGCAGTAGCTAGATGGTAGTCTATCCACTTTGTGCTATCATGTTTAGATCTTGTGAGCTACCTAATATGATCAAGATCATCTTATTGTAATGCTACATGTTGTGTTTGCTGGGATCCGATGAATATTGACACTATGATTAAGTTGATTATCAATCTATCTTTATATGTTGTTTATGATCTTGCATGCTCTCCGTTACTAGTAGATTCTTTTAACTCCAAGAGGGAGTACTTAAGCTCGATAGTGGGTTTATGCCTCCAGTAATCTGGGTGAGTGACAGAAACATTTAAGGTTGTGGATGTGCTGTTGCCACTAGGGATAAAACAACAATGCTATGTCTATGGTCATTTGTGTTGTTTACATTACACACTTTGCTTATTGCGATTATCTGTTGCTTGCAACTTAATACCAACGGGGAACACGGATGTTAACCTGGCGGTGGATTATTAGTCATAGATGATGTTGGATAACGGTCTATGTATCTTGATGTAATGCCCAATTAAATCTCATAGTAATCATCTTGTCATATATATGCATTGTCATGCGCTCATTATTTGTCAATTGCCCAGCTGTAATTTGTTTACCCAACATGTTAGTTATCTTTTATGGAGAGACACCACTAGTGAACTGTGGACCCCGGTCCATTCTTTTACACTGAAACAAACACCGTTTACACCACGTTTCCATCATCATTTGCTCGCTGTCCACTTTTTGCATTTACATTTATTCTCCGCACCATATGTTTAATCCTTTGTTTTCAGCAAGCCGGGGAGATTGACAACCTTTCTGTTTCGTTGGGGCAAAGTAGTTTGATTGTGTTGTGTGCAGGTTCCACGTCAGCACTCGTGTTGCGCGCCGCGTGCTGCTGACAACCTTTGGAGCACTTCTGATTCCTCCTGGATTGATAACCTTGGTTTCTTACTGAGGGAAAACTGCTGCTGCACTACATCATACCTTCCTCTTGGGATCTCCCAACGAACGTGTGGTTTCTAGTCACCTACGCCATCAAGTTTTCTGGCGCCGTTGCTGGGGAATTAGAGGAGCTTCTGAAAGGGGAGTGTCACACTTCCAATCTCATTATTTGGTTTTTTGTCTTGCTTAGTTACTTTATCTTGTTTGCTTTCACATATCAAAAACACAAAAAAAAATAGTTTCTTGATTTTAGTTTATTTTCAGTTTGTTTTCTGCTTAGTCATCATGTCTGGCTCTGCTCATTATGTTTTAGCTCCTGAAATTGAAGTTCGTTCGTTTAAGCAACAAGGCGGAGAAAGCTTAAAAGTGGTACAGAATCAGCGATGCTCATTGTAGATGTACTAAAAAATATTCTACTATGATCCTCCTTAGGAATTTTTATGTTGGCATCACTAGTTGGTATAGGTATGTTTTAGATACTTTGACAGGAGGTAACTTTCTTGGTACCCCTGCGTTGGAAGCTAGTAATATTATTGAAAGTTTGGTAGGAATTCCCCCTGTTAATGACATTAAAATTGAGATTACTTTGGAAGATGTTATGAAAAAATTGGAGTCTATGGAGGAAAATTTGCCAAGTCTACTTGGTAATGCTAACAAAGTTGATGAATCTTTGTCAAATATCAATAGAAGAATTACTATTTTAGAAGCTAGTGCTATCCATGGGGATCAAAACTTCAGGATTGGTGAATTGGAAGAAGCTATTGATACTTTAAGTTCCACATTTACTTCCATTAAAGCTAAAAAACAAAAGGCCCCGGTAGGTAAAGGTCAAAATTTTGTGTATGTACCCAAAGTGTTTAAACCAAAACCCCCAGATGTGGTAGAAACTGAGAAAATGGTTAGTAAACCTGAGGGTGAATTATGCAATAAGTTATTTAAATTTTGTTCCCAAGAATTGCATAATGTGAAAAATCCTCTTGAGACAATCCATGTCTTTGAGGAGGCTTTTGATAATGTTGATATTTCTACACTTGGTAATACTTGATGCATGCTTTGTGCCTAGCTAAAAGGCGTTAAAGAGAAGCGCTTATGGGAGGCAACCTATTTTATTTTTCTGCAATTTTTCTTTTATTGAGTCAAGGTTCTTGTCTACTTCTGTAGCAACTCCTTTGTATCTTTACTTTTTCGTATTGTTGTGCCAAGGAAAGTCTCTAATGTTAAGAAGATGCTATATTTGGATCACTGCGCAGGAACAGATTTCTGTTGTTCACTGTACGCAATTCCAAAAATTATAGAAACGTGATTTAAATCTGCTATGTTTTCTGCGTACTCCTGGTATATGTACGCATCTTTCGTTAGTTCAACATTTTTCGATCTGAGTCACATAAGTGTCTCAAAAAAATTCGTCTTTGCGGACTGTTCTGATTTAGACAGATTATGTCGTTTGTTTTGCATTTTCTCTATTACAAGTGTTAGGTGGAATTCTTTTTTTTTTATGGAAGAGCTTCACATAAGGCTAGTAACAGTAGCTAATGTTTAAGATGATTTCCAAGTTTGCGTCCTTACAGAACATGTTGATGACGGAATTGATGAGAGTGTTTCTCCCTCAACTACACCAACAAGCACTCTTGATACCCTGAAAGGAAAATAATATATGGGATAGGTTGAGCCTCCAAGTGCAGAGTATGTAGAAGTGGAAGTTTTTTCCCCATGAGGGTGACTCGAGGGTTTAATATCGAACTCTCGGGGAATCAGTAGTGGGGATTTTATCTCCTTGTCCTTCTCTAGATTTCCTGCAAACAAAGTAGATTGCTTTGTGCCCTCAACCTCACCAAGTGGTTGTCAAGCACAAGGTGTGAGAATGATATTAAAATAATAATGAATGCAAAACAGTAAATAAATAAGCAATGGTGGTAAGCAGTAATGCAAGGATGATAGTAATGATGATGGATGATATTTTTGGGGGTTTTATATGTGTATGCAATGAATAAAAGTGTTTTCGTATTTTCTGATTTTAAAATGGCTGAATGTAGA
>QRDG01000416.1:1200194-1223018 GCA_012064385.1 Puccinellia tenuiflora
CGGCCTCCGTTGCTTGCTTTCCTTCGCTCCTAGGTCTTCCTCCTTCCAAAATAATGATCCCCGTAAATTTGCAGCTCATTATGACGTCGTTAAGGCCCTGAAATAAATAAGGAAAGAAATAGGGGTTTTCTGCCTGCGCAGGATTAATTCCATAAAAGGGGAAATCATTATTAATTACCAAAAATCATTAAATAATAGTAATATACCCCTTATATAATGCAAATATGAATGGAATACAAGTATTATAGTGCAAAGTTCATGTATATATTTTACATGCATCAACATCCCCAAGCTTAACTCATGCTCGTCCTCGAGTATGAAAGTGATAAAACTAACACTGAACTTTGCAATATAATAACAACATGGATATAAAAGATGATTGCTACTGCTACATAAAGTCAAATGATTCATTAATTCAAAGAAGTAGCAATATGCAAACAGTTTATAAAGTGATATCAAGTATTCAATGCAAGGATGTTCAATGATAGTTTCACAAAGTGTAACATAACAGATAGTAATATGGACCACAAGTATGCAATATGATAAGTAAGAACATCCTACATTGGTCATAGAGTGAAGATGAAAATCTGAAAGTAAAAGGTGGACACTTTGGAAAGGATATATAAATGAGTAGAGGTAAAACATGCATAAGTTTCATCTATCCTCATAACTATTCTACTTGAGTTATTGATTGCAATGGTAATACTTGGTGTCAAGCTCTCATTCCCCTATCATAGCATCTTGAATGATTAAAGTTAAATGTGAAAGCAAATATGAGTAGTGGCCTTGATAAAGTAAAGGTTAGATGTCTCATGCCCCTTGAATACAAGTACCTACACCATGATTACTCATCTTGGGAAACAAAGCAAGTTTAAGTTATCTATCATTGTAAGTAATAATGGTATTATCAAGAGCCTCAACTGGGGTACCTCTTGTCCCATGATATGGATCAAGCCCACATCAAAACAACAAGACAAACAAACATAATGAACAACCTCAACACCCTTTTTATTTACCACTTGATATAGCTTTTTATTGTACGGTGTATCACAGAAAGTTCAAAATAGCATGTAAGTAAATTTCCACCATGAATGATGCATGGCTTAGATTAGCGGCCCAGGTTTCTCTCTAACCATTTAGACAACTCATTTAAACTTACTCTATTTCCACATTATTTCACCATGATAGGCATCCATAAACAAAAGTACATGATATCAACTAAATAAATGATGGAACATGTTGAAAGCTTTCATGTGACAACACATATGGGCTAACTCCCAACCTTAAACATTTATCAAGCCACTATCATCATAATATTAATCACAATGGTTCATGTTTATTAAATGCAATAAAAATAAAGTATGCATCAAGTTCGCGAGAGCTTTTTAACCAACTTTTCCCATTACAATAAATAACATAATCATTTTCATTTAAAGTTATAGAAAACACAAATAACATGGTAAACATACTTGGAATAGAATAAAGCTAATAGGTAGATATGGTGGACTCACTGGAAAAACTTGGGTTGAGGGTGCTGGAAACAAGTTTTTACTTGTTGGAATTTTTGGGCTAGCAAAAGGGAGAAAGATGACCATCTAGATGCATGCATGAGTGTCCATAGAACTAACTAATTCATGTCAAACAAGGTGAAATAACATATAGCATCAAAACATGAATAAAAGATAGCTCATGATAAAGCATTTGCAAATTATTACTCATAAAGAAGCTCATGAATCATGCAACTATATGTGTCATTAAAAATCAACTTAGACATCCCTTTTCCCAATACAATAAAAGCATGAAAGATATTTCAACCCATATTTCAGTAGCTTTCTCATATATAAATGATAGTGTGGTGGTCTCACAAAATAAAAATCAGGGCAAAAACAAACAAAAAGACGCTCCAAGTTTATGCGATAAAGTGTTTCAAATAAAAAACAGAAGTTAGACGTGTCCAAACGAGAGTATATTGGTTTAGTGGGATGTTATCCACATCCCCAAGCTTATGGTTTTCACCATCCTTGGATAACTCATGGTGCATCTCCTCCAATCCCTGTGAAAAAACTTCAAAACACGGTTTCTCCCATTTCTTTTCTGTGGGGTGATATTAGTAGAGATAAACAAATAGGCTTCTTGCTGCATATAATCCATGGGCAAAAATTCATATGAATGATCAGAGAGTGTATAATTTGTATGCCTACTCATAAACTCAATTTGATAAAAAAGATTCAACTCAAAAGTTCAAACTATGCATAAAACAATATGGGACAGAATCTGTCCAGAAAAACAGCAGCAGAAAAAGGTATTTTTCTATCCTAATTAATCTCATCGAGAAATACTGAAAAAATTCAGGAATACAGAGGATGAAAAGCTTAAGTTACAGTTAAAATCTCAGCTCAATCGGAGTTACATAATAGCAATGAAAAATCAAACCGTGCACAGACTTCGTGCAGGAATAAAATCTCCGAATAGAAGTAGCAACTTTTCAAACCAAAATAGGTAAAACTTGGCACTTTATTAAAAATTTCAGAAACTAAGCTAAGAAAACAATCTCTTGTTACAGCAAGAGGACACAAAGAAAATCCAAATAAAAACAACCGGGTTGCCTCCCGTAAAGCGCTTTCTTTATAGCAATATAGCTAGGCTTACTTACTTGTTGTTTACCGAAGATGAAGCTCATGAGGGAGCTTAAAAGTTGTGCCCTTCTTACTTGGGAAGTGTTCCATGCATTTCTTATGTGGAAACTGAAACTTCACATTCCTTCCTTTGAATCAATAATAGCCCCTGTGGTACGAAGAAAAGGTCTTCCAAGAATAATAGGACTAGAGGTTTTATTCTCCATATCCATGATTAGAAAATCCACAGTACAAAAGTCATATGTAACTCTACCATAACATCACTTACTTTTCCTAAAGCACGTTTAATGGAATTATCAGCAAGTGCAAGTTCAACAAAGCATTTTTCAAGATTCTTTAATTCAAATACTTCATATAATTCTTTAGATAAAATAGAGACACTAGATCCTAGATCAAGTATGGCATGGTGTGTCTCTTTTCCAATAGTTACTAGCACCTTGGGATCCATATATCCCCAAGCTTAGGTGGTATCATAGCTTCTTGATTGTATCTAGCAATTTTTTTTCAAGACATGATTAGCAATATAGGAACCAAAACCAGATTGGTTAACATCAATAGAAGGATCACTTGCAAATTTTTGTAAGATAGATATTAATTCATGCAAGGTAAAATTCTCTAAATCAAGCAAAGGATCATTAACTTCACTAAGCATCTTAACTTCTTCAACTTTTCTTTCATCATGTTTAGTTATACTAACTTCTTCTTTTAAAGCCATAAGATGAGACATAAAAGGCAACATATATTCAGGATAATTTAGCAATTCATTCAGAGTTTCCTCCAAAGTAAGAGGAACATTTTCAGCAATATTAATAGAATTCAATCCAACCACAGGTGGTGCTTGTGGTTTTCCAGCAGACATACTCAATAAAGTGGCTTGATTATCAGCAAGTTTTGAAAGGTCTTTGTCTAGTCCTGCAGCTTGGAGTTGTAAGTTTTTAATATCAGAACTAATAGGAGCAACAGACTTATTCAACTCTTGTATCATGGTATTATGACTAGCAACTTGTTCCATAAGAATTTTATTAGCCTCAAAATTATCATTACTTGATGACACAGGCTTCCATTTATCATTAGCATTAGGATATGGAACAAAAGGCCGATTGTTGGGAACATATGGAGGTTTATTATAAGAATTATAATTGTTGTTACCATACCCATTGTTTCCATAATTCCTAATGAACACTACTAGGAAACTAGCTATAGGTGGAATGCTATTTTGTGGCGCACCAATATTTCATGCGCCACTAAATTTTTTTTGTGGCGCACCAGTTTCCCTGCGCCACTAAAAGAAGACATTCTGTGGCGCATCTGGAGGACATGCGCCACTAAAAGAAGACATTCTGTGGCGCACCTTCCTCCATGCGCCACAGAAATTTTGTGGGCCCCACAACCAACGGCTGGCTTGCATCCTACGCCGCCTTTTCTGTGGCGCATGGAGCAAGGTGCGCCACAGAAATGTACATTTCTGTGGCGCATCTGGCCAGATGCGCCACAGAAATATGGTGGGCCCGGCACCAATGATTAGGGGCTGCACAATTCTGTGGCGCATGGGTCCACATGCGCCACAGAAAGTGACATTTCTGTGGCGCATGTGGTTCCATGCGCCACAGAATTGTGCAGCATTTTTTCACCCCACGCACCCCCCCCTGGATCGCCTTTTTAGTTTTGCACGAAGTGAAAGAAAATGATAAAAAATTCAAAAAATAAAATCTTTTTAGATATAGGGAAGGTTTAGGGTCTAGTTGTTAGGAAAATTTTAAAATACACATTTTGACTTTTTTTCCAAAAGTAGGTGAAAAAATATTAAAACGGGCATAACTTTTGCATACGACGTCGAAAAAATACGTTTAATACCTTAAAAAAAACTAGAGAACCCGGTTGGACATTTCTCGGATTCTCAAAATTCCAAACGAAAAAAAAGTTATGGCGAAAAGAAGAAATTTTCCAGCAAAATCAAAAAAAAAAAAAAATAAAAATACAATTCTGTGGCGCATGTCTAGCCCATGCGCCACAGAATTGTTGGGCGGGATTCCAAATTTTGAATCCCGCCGGCACCCCTTCTCTCCTCCACTTCTCTCCTCCACTTCTCCCTCCACTTCTCCTCTCCCCTTCTCCTCCACTTCTCCCTCCACTTCTCCTCTCCCCTTCTCCTCCACTTCTCCTCTCCCCTTCTCCTTCCTCCTCCTTCTCCTCTCCTCCATATCTTCTATCCTCCTCTTCCTCCACCTCCACCTCTGGCGACCTCCTCCACCACCCCGGCGACCTCCACCTCCGGCGACCTCCTCCACCACCACGGCGACCTCCTCCTCTCCACCTCCACCTCCGGCGATCTCCTCCACCACCCCGACGACCTCCTCCTCCACCTCCGGCGACCTCCTCCACCACCCCGGCGACCTCCTCCTCCACCTCCGGCTACCTCCACCTCCGGTGACCTCCGACGACCTCCTCATCCACCCCGGCGACCTCCGGCGACCTCCGGTGACCTACTCCACCATCTCCGACGACTCCCATCCTCCACCCACCTCCGGCTACCCCCGCCTGCTCCACCCAGGGCAACACGGCCTCCGACGAGCACCGAAAAAATTCCGGCGAAATTTCGGCGGCTAGATCTAGATCTGGCCGCCTTTTTTTTGAAATTCAAAAAAAAATTCTGTGGCGCATGGTGGTGGGTGCGCCACTAAAATATTTCTGTGGCGCACGGTTCTGGGTGCGCCACAGAATCTTAGCATTTCTGTGGCGCACCGCCAGCATGCGCCATAGAAATATATTTTAGTGGCGAGGATTCTGTGGCGCATGGGCATTTCTTGTGGGTGCGCCACAGAATTCTTTTTTGGTGCGCCACTAATAGCCCTTTTCCTGGTAGTGGAAGTTGACATCAATATTTTCAGAATTATTACCAACTAGTTCTTGCAAAGGAATATTTTCAACACTAGGTTTATTAAGCAAAGCAAGAATAGTATCCATCTTAGATGACAAATCATGAGTTTCTTCTATGGAGTTTACTTTCTTAGATGAACTAGGTGCTCTATCAGTATGCCATTGACTATAGTTTTGCAAAATGCTTTCCAATATATTCTTAGCCTCTACTATAGTTTTTCCCATAAAAGCACCTCCAGCAGCAGAATCAAGTATATTTCTAGACATGTAATTCAGACCATTATAAAAAGAGTGTAGTATGGTCCATTCATTAACTCCATGTGATGGGCAAGTTCTAAGCATAAGTTTTATCCTATCCCAAGCCATAGCAACATGTTCATTTTCATTTTTCCTAAAAGATAGAATATTGTTTCTATTTTGCAAAATTTTAACAGGAGGATAATATTTCTTAATGAAAGCTTTTTTCAGATCATTCCAAGTTTTAATGCTATCAGTAGGTAATGAATGCAGCCACTCCTTAGCTTTCCTCTAAGTGAGAAAGGAAATAATTTCAGTTTTAGAACATCACTTTCAACATTCTTAAATTTTTGCATGTCACTGATTTCAACAAAATCATGAAGATGCATAGAGGCATCCTCCACAGCACTACCACCAAATTGCTCCCTAGTTATCAAGTTCAACAAACTAGGACTTACTTCATAGCTATCAGCTTGTATCTCAGGTGTGGTAATAGGTTTAGCAATAAATTGATCATTTGGAGTATTTGTGTAGTCACACAACTTAGTCCTATCACCCATTTTAGCAAGTTTTTATGTGTTTTTAATTTTTTTATGCAAAACTGAAAATAAAATGACACTAAATAATGCAAACCGAATTAACTAATGCAAAACAAAATGCAAAACTGAAAGTAAAAAATGCAAACCGAAATCTAAAAATGATATGCAAGACAATAACAAAACAAAATAAAATGCTTCAGGTAAAGATGGACAAGATGATGCTCACGTAGGTGCAACCTCCCCAAGCTTAGGTGTTAGCACAAGTTGGTGATGAAGTTGACTTTGTTGTGATATCCTTGGATAAAACCTTCCAGCTATGATTCCTCGGCAATGGCGCCAGAAAAAACACGTGATGACGGAATTGATGAGAGTGTTTCTCCCTCAACTACGCCAACAAGCACTCTTGATACCCTGAAAGGAAAATAATATATGGGATAGGTTGAGCCTCCAAGTGCAGAGTATGTAGAAGTGGAAGTTTTTTACCCACGAGGGTGACTCGAGGGTTTAATATCGAACTCTCGGGGAATCAGTAGTGGGGATTTTATCTCCTTGTCCTTCTCTAGATTTCCTGCAAACAAAGTAGATTGCTTTGTGCCCTCAACCTCACCAAGTGGTTGTCAAGCACAAGGTGTGAGAATGATATTAAAATAATAATGAATGCAAAACAGTAAATAAATATGCAATGGTGGTAAGTAGTAATGCAAGGATGATAGTAATGATGATGGATGATATTTTTGGGGGTTTTATATGTGTATGCAATGAATAAAAGTGTTGTCGTATTTTCTGATTTTAAAATGGCTGAATGTAGAAAATGCTTAAAAGTGGTTGGAAAGTTGTTTCTTATGATTAAAAATGGACCGGGGTTCATGGTTTCACACATGCACTCTCTCTTTAATATAGTGTGGCAAATAAGTAGACATAGGATTAACATATGAGATTGCAAACAAGTTTAATGACATGTTACTAATTATATGGGCATCACGTCCTAACATAGAGACCTTTTATTTATTAGTCTCACTTATACTCCACTAAGATGCGAACTAAATCATAACACCTCAGTAATTAAGATGACTTAGAGTATAGCCTTAAGATTAATGACATGAAGTGAAAATAAGAACATGCTGGATCTAGTCATAGGTAGAGGCTTGTCACTCCTCATACCTTGCAACATGGTATTTTGGTTTATCCCTAGTGAGGCAAAAAAGTAAGGTAAACACCCAATGGATCGCGATATTAAGTTGTCAGCTTATCACATCACCACCCCCGTTACTCCAACTAATGCACACGTTCCCCCTCACACGCTCTCATAAACATGCTTGATCAAAACAAGGATACAAGAACGGGGTACATAATATGCATCTACTTTCATAACTGAAATAAACATTGCAATCTCAACATATATTAACTCATAAAAAGATCCACCACAAAGGTAATACAACGATGACCGTAATCATGTTCAGCAGCTCATACGGTGCTAATTAGTGAAGCTCAAGAGAGAGAGAGAGATACATATGCTACTGCCACAAACCCATAGTCCAGAGGTGGACTACTCCCTCTTCATCATGGAGACGGTGGAGATGTCGATGGAGAAGAAGGAGACCTCTCCGGTAGCGCTCCGCCGGAGTTTCCCCCCTCCAATCTACAGCCTCCTGGTCTCTGTTTCTTGTTTCTCTCGTGTGGCGGCTCTCCCTCCGAAAAACGTCGGGGGGCTCTCTA
Organism: Puccinellia tenuiflora; assembly: GCA_012064385.1. NCBI lineage: Eukaryota > Viridiplantae > Streptophyta > Magnoliopsida > Poales > Poaceae > Puccinellia > Puccinellia tenuiflora. Next base: position 1,208,200 of record QRDG01000416.1, read on the forward strand.
TAGGCGTTTTTAGGTCACGAGGAAGCTTCAGGAAGAAGGATCGTCGCAAACGGGGCCACGAGGGCCAAAAGAGGTGGGCCCACGCGACCCCTGTACCTGGCCGCGTGAGGCACCCTCTTTCGCCCCTCCGGCCTCCGTTTGCTTGCTTCCTTCGCTCCTAGGTCTTCCTCCTTCCAAAATAATGATCCCCGTAAATTTGCAGCTCATTATGACGTCGTTAAGGCCCTGAAATAAATAAGGAAAGAAATAGGGGTTTTCTGCCTGCGCAAGATTAATTCCATAAAAAGGCGAAATCATTATTAATTACCAAAAATCATTAAATAACAGTAATATACCCCTTATATGATGCAAATATGAATGGAATACAAGTATTATAGTGCAAAGTTCATGTATGCATTTTACATGCATCACATGTGAGTTTTTGATTGATGCACCAACCCTCTAATTAGAATTATGTTGAGTTTTGGGGTGAAGCAAGTTTTCAAGTGTCAAGAGAGAAGGGTGATATAATAAGATCAAAAATAGTGAAGAGCTTAAGATTGGGGAGGCTCCCATGGATCTCCCCAGCATATTTCAAGAAGACTCAAGCGTCTAATCTTGGGGATGCCCAAGGCATCCCCTTCTTCATCGACAAAGTATCAGGTCATCTCTAGTGAGACTATATTTTTATTCCTTTACATCATATGTGCTGTTCTTGGAGCGTCTGTGTGCTTTTATTTTCAGTTTGTTTATGTTTTATCTTCTGGTCACAAGTTGTTGGATCCTAGCATTCCTGTTTGGGAGAGAGACATGCTCCGCTTTTTCATTAGAATACTCCTATTCTTCACTTATACTTGTTGAGTATTCATTTCGAGCGATGTTAAGCTTTTAGCTCTTGTTTTCATATATCTCTTGTCAGAGCTTTTAGTTCTTTTAGAGAAAGTACTCTCTTGCTTCACTTATACTTGTTTGGAGAGTTGTTTAAATAAGTTGATTGGTGTTTGGTTGGAACAGAAAATGTTGCATGTGGTAATTGGCATGATGGAAAACGCTTACACACTCTTGTAGATCACTATCTTGGATAATTTGATACTTGTCAATTGTTTTGAGTTACTAAGTAGGTCATGTTTAAGCTTTTGTATCATGTAAGTAAAACCCGTTAATGGAGAATTGCCGTAAAGCTTGTTGAAATTTGGTTTGTATAAGTGGTAATTCCAAGGTCTAGATATTTTCTAGTAAAAGGGTTTGGTTAACAAGGAAGACAATGTGGAGTCTTATAATGTTTCTAATATGTTGTCATATAAGTTTTTGCTGTACCGGTTGATAGTCTGTGTTTGCTTAAAATAACCTTGCTAGCCTAAACTCTGTACTAAGCGGGAATGCTGCTTGTGCATCCAAAACCTTTAGCCAAAATTCATGCCATCTGTGTCCACCATACCTACCTATATGTGGTATTTTCCTGCCACTGCAAGTAAATTTTTCATGTGCTACCTTTAAACTATTCAAAATCCTCCTTTTTGTGTCTCTGTTTTTAAGCTCATGAGTAAGCGGCGGAGAGCTAGATATAACTTGTGACAAGTAAGGTCATTTCCCCCCTTTCACCCGGTGTTGATGGTTTACGTACTCACTTGAATCAGCCCGAGAGCTGGCAAGAGACTCCGTGTCTCAATCAAAATATAAATATAACCCACCATTCTCCTCCACACAGTGCAAACCTGAGAAATCAGTCAAACATTGATTAGTGGTAAAACAAAGGAGAACGAGGAGTGATCTCATTCCTCTAATTACCAGCCACTCTCAAAAGTCTAAAAGCCTTGCTTGTTATGGGGGACTAGATAGCTTCTCTGATGTGGAGTCGTTGATGAAAGCATGCATATCTCAAAATTGTTTTACTTCTATTCTATAAAAAATAAAAAGCTCTAGCACATGACTAATCCCTGCTTCCCTCTGCGAAGGGCCTTTCTTTTACTTTTATGCCGAGTCAGTTTTCCTACTTCTTTTTATCTTCCACAAGCAAACACTAGTGTCAACTTTGGTACAACAATTGTTATATGATGGTATATTTGACTGATTATATTGCTTTGTATTGACGATATCCATGAGATAAATATGTTGAGGTTGAAGCAATTGCTGAAACTAAAATCTTCCTTTGTGTTGGTCAAATACCTTTTACTTAGAGATTATTGCTTTGTGAGTTAACTCTTATGCAAAACTTTTGGATTCAAGTCTCCAAAGCATTATTCATGAAAAGTTTTGCTCATATGATTCAGTTGTTTACTCATTGCTTAATTAGTAGAAAACTATAGACCATTGACTTGGAGCACTTCATTCATTCACATGTGCTTTACACTATTATTTGATCAAGATTGTGTGGTAGCACGTCATCTCAAAAATTATTTTGTTTTTATCGTTTACCTACTCAAGGACGAATAGGAACTAAGCTTGGGGATGCTGATACGTTGCAAATGTATCTATAATTTTTTATGTTCCATGTTGATATTATGTCTATTGTTACATGTTTTGCATACACTTTATAGCATTTTTTATACATTTTCGGGTACTAACCTATTAACAAGATGCCACAGTGCCAGTTCCTGTTTTCTGTTGTTTGTCCTTTTCAGAAAAGTTATTAAGGAAATATCCTCGGAATTGGACGAAAATCAACGGACGCAAATATTTCACCAAAACATCCACGGAGCCCGAAGGAGATCCGGAGAGGCGCCAGGGGGCGCCCTAACGAGGGCTCGGCATGAGCCCCCCTTCTGCCGTGCCGAGGGGTGGTGTGGGCCCCTCGGGTGCCCTCCGACGCCGCCCTTTCGCCTATTTATTCCTTCTACCCCGAAAACCCTAAGTACCCGAGTCATATTCCACGAAAAGTTCTAGAGCCACCGCCGTCATCAAACCCTACTCGGGAGGGTTCCTGAAGCTCTTCCCGGCACCCTGCCGGAGGGGAGATCATCACCGGAGGGCTCTACATCACCATGCCTGCCTCCGGAGTGATGCCTGAGTAGTTCATCCTTGGACTACGGGTCCATAGCAGTAGCTAGATGGTAGTCTCTCCACTTTGTGCTATCATGTTTAGATCTTGTGAGCTGCCTAACATGATGAAGATCATCTTATTGTAATGCTACATGTTGTGTTTTTGCTGGGATCCGATGAATATTGATACTATGATCAAGTTGATTATCAATCTATCTTTATATGTTGTTTATGATCTTGCATGCTCTCTATTACTAGTAGATGCTTAGGCCAAGTAGATGCTTTTAACTCCAAGAGGGAGTACTTATGCTCGATAGTGGGTTCATGCCTCCAGTAATCTGGGTGAGTGACAGAAACATTTAAGGTTGTGGATGTGCTGTTGCCACTAGGGATAAAACAATAATGCTATGTCTACGGTCATTTGTGTTGTTTACATTACACACTTTGCTTATTGTGATTATCTGTTGCTTGCAACTTAATACCATCAGGGAACACGGATGTTAACCTAGCGGTGGATTATTAGTCATAGATGCTATTGGATAACGGTCTATGTATCTTGATGTAATGCCCAATTAAATCTCGTAGTAATCATCTTGTCATATATATGCATTGTCATGTGCTCATTATTTGTCAATTGCCCATCTGTAATTTGTTTACACGGCATGTTAGTTATCTTTTATGGAGAGACACCACTAGTGAACTGTGGACCCCGGTTCATTCTTTTACACTGAAACAAACACCGTTTACACCACGTTTCCATCATCATTTGCTCGCTGTCTACTTTTTGCATTTACATTTATTCTCCGCACCATACGTTTAATCCTTTGTTTTCAGCAAGCCGGGGAGATTGACAACCTTCCTGTTTCGTTGGGGCAAAGTAGTTTGATTGTGTTGTGTGTAGGTTCCACGTCAACACTCGTGTTGCGCCGCGCGTGCTGCTGACAACCTTCAGAGCACTTTTGATTCCTCCTGGATTGATAACCTTGGTTTCTTACTGAGGCAAAACTGCTGCTGCACTACATCATGCCTTCCTCTTGGGGTCTCCCAATGAACGTGTGGTTTCTAGTCACCTACGCCATCAGCAGCCTTCACTTTCATTATTCCTTCGCATGAACACCCTGCATGACCTTGATCCCTCGACCTCAACTTCTCCCAAGCTTTGTCCCTCGATCCCGTCATCAACCACATTCCTTTAGCTCCGTCAACACCTGAAAGTGATCACAACAAATAACCAGTATGAGTACAAGTCCACGACTTGACTCAGGGTAAGTTTTACACAACTCACACCACACAAGTATCCATAACATCCAAAGTATCTATATCAATATTATACTTAGCACCTTCCAATGTTGCATATCACACATGATTTCACACCGTCGTTCCCACAACACAGCCCCTTCAGAGGACGAGGAGACTGGCGATATGGATGACCCGAGATTCTGGACCCAGCTAGAGAAGTGGGCAGAGGCGGAGGATGCCAAGGATGGCAATGGTAGAGTTTGATGGGTTTATATTTAATTATCGTAGTAGAGTGATGTTCCTCTAATATGCACTTAAGTTTAATGTAGTTGTTACTTGATGTATATTTCATTTTTAAGATGGATGGTTATCGTGATGTTAAAGCGTATATAAATACAACTTTTTAACGTAATAGGATATGGCGTGTGAAGTATGCATCTCCCACTGTCGCACGTGGACAATCCACTGTGTCCTCGTTCATGATGGAGTTGCAAGAGGGCCACCTTGATTCATTGGTAATTAACAATAAAAAACCATGCACTTTGTAACTTGTGATTTCATTTACTATCAAGCTAACCTGTTTTTGTTGCATAGGTTGTACCGTGCAATGTGCGGTTGCATTTTAACGTGTTAGTCGGCAATATCGTGCCTTTTTTATGGTCACTGACCATACTCAATAGTAGAATGAAAAATAAAGAAACATGACCCGCTTCCACAGGGAAGGATCGACACAGCTCATCACCACATACCTCAGAGCCACGTTACTTCAATTTTCTATGTCAGGACCACAACCCCGGATCACCATTTTCTAGATGAGAACTATGACAACAGTGATTCCGAGGAAGATTGCGAGAGTGACGAGGAGGATGGCGAGAGTGACAATGATATGAGTGAGGAGGACGACCCATTGCAGTCTCTATTTATCGCCCGATTTACCAATCTGCAGGAACATGACAAGAAACGTATCCTTCAGAGACTACCCCCCCCCCCCGAGATAGCTACATCGGGATGCCTTTCGTGCATGGAGTGACGAAGACAAATGTCTCAAACAAACATCTCATGGTATGTTTCTTAAATCTTTTATCTTCCCATATTCGCTTATGCTATCATGCATGTGTGACCGGTATGTAATACAATTTTTTGTTTTCTCATGTGATGCTATGTTGTCCTGGAAAATACCTAAGCTAGTAGCGGAGGAGAACAAGAAGGGTCACCACCATTCCGTACACCACGACAGCTGATGGTCGCGTTGTTCTCGGCTTGCAAGCATGGAGGGAATTCCATTCAGATAGAGATTTTGAGGTTAGCCAAGCTATTCTCATCACCATGAGAAACACTGACAAACACACCTTGGAGATGATGTTAGTGATCAACTACATCTAGATAGCTAGTTAATTTCTAGTTACTACTATATTTGCTTTGTGGAGATCAAATAATTAACATTTGTAGTTTGTTGAGTGGCGCAACTTATGCACCTAGGGTGTAGAATAAGTTATTTTGCACCCATCATTTTTTTACGTTGTTAAATCAATAAATTATGTTACATATCTAAATATTTACGTCATGTTGACCCATAATAGAAAGAACTGACATAAAAAATGAGTTAAAATGACGTAAAAGTCATAAAAACAACATAAATACATGTATTTTTGTCGTATTTTTTGCAACGTAATGTAAATATTTTTTTCGTCGTTTATATTTTTTCTTACGTTCTCCTTGACTTAATACATAAAACAAAATTTACGTCACATAAAAATCATTTGCGGTTGAAAAGATAGAGGGTGGGTGTAGAATAACTATTCTACTCCCTGGGATGCTATTCTGGAACCGGTTCTAGAATAGCTATTCTGGAACCACTTCTGAACTTCCCGCTTCACAACACTGAACTTCTTCATAACACTGTGAACTTCTTCACGGAGCACCAGATGCTCGGGTTACGGCATTTTCTTTGACTTGTTTGATTTTTTTTACCTGTTCGATTTTTCGTACTCGGACCATTTCTGAACTTCCCTCGTCACGAAAGTGAACTTCTACGGGAGACGTAAGTGAACTTCCTCACGGAGAATTAGACGCACATTCTATGCCACGGTTTTGACTTTATTTGATTTTCGTAATGTATTCCAAAGTGCATTTCACATCCTTATACGTCCTTTATATGTTAGGGATGAACTGAACTTCACTGAAGAGGAAACCGAACCGATCGAAATAAATAAAGTGAACTTTTGACAAAAATGAACTTCTGTTTTTTCCTTACTGTTGTTCGGTGGACTTCAACGGATTTGGTAGGTGAACTTCTAAATTTTGAAGAGCGAACTTCGACGGCATGCACGTGACAGTTTGAACTTCCACGACAAAATAAGTGAACTACAAAGATTACGAGAAATGAACTTCGGTGTGACCGGCCGAACTTTCACAGACTCGTTGCAATATATCATTTTGTCCAGCAGAATAAGCAGTAGATGTGAACTCTGATTGTCTCTCCTCGTCCTCGCATCGAAACTTGAATATGTGAACTGGCAGTGCCTGCTCGGTGAACTGCCACCGCCACAATGTGTGAACCGCGGTCCAACTAGAAACGGTACACAGCAAGGACGGGCGCGGGGGCGGGCTGCGCCGTTGAGCAGCACGGAAGCGGGGCACTGGCCTGCGGATGAAGGGATGCGGGGCAACCTGCTATGGCCGACGGCGTCACGGAGCGTGGCACCGGTCGTTGTCCCCTACGTGCCGTGGAACCTGGCCTCAAGGATCTCCTCTCGACACTGGTCCATCCCGACAAGCAGCAGCCTCGCGTAGTGACAGCAGGGGCGGCGCTGCACCGGCGCGACCTGGAGGTGGTTGGCGGGATGTGCTGCAGTGGAGGGGAGGGGAGGGGCGACGCACGAGCTCTAGAGGAGGGGAGGGGAGGAGCAACGCGCCATTCGGGAGGGGAAGGCGCAGTCCGATGGCGGCGCTCGATCGGGCGAGTAGGGAGGCCAGGGCCGGCGCTCGCGCTGGATCTCGGGTGGCCGGGAGACGCTCGCAAGCGGGTGAGGGTCTCGGGGGTGTGCGGCGGGGAGGATGGAGCCGGGGCGGCGCGACCACCTCGCGCCGGTGGGGATGGAGCCGAGGTGGCGCTGGAGGTAGAGGGCGGAGGCGGGGAACCGGCGCTGGATCCCGGTGGGGACCGGTGGTAGGGGCCGGTGACTGAGCTCTAGGGCGGGCAGGTACTAAGCCGGCCATGGAGGACCAGGACGAAGACAGGGAAGGCGTGCGGGAGGTGGGGCGTGTGGGGAAGAAGGTGAGGTGCGGGGTAGGTGGTGGTGTTGACCTGCGGGGTCGCATGGGCGGGTCGGGCGGTTCGGTCCGGGCGGGTCGGTTTAACCGGTTCGGGTTAAGAAGGTCTTTAGGATGGGGTGGGTTCTAGAATAGCTATTCTAGAACCACTCTCTCGAAACAGGCTTTCGCCCCGCTTTATAAATAAAGCCAAACGGCCAAACCGATACATAGGGATGAGGAACTCCTCTTACAAGTAGATCAAAGATAAACTATGAAACCTAAGAAGCATCTAGCATGCCACCGAAGACGACGAGGCTAAGGAAACCAGAGCTCCACAACAGCGCCTCCAAGAAGGTTACGACGCAACGCGCCGCCGCCGCCGAGACCACAAGGGTCTAGGGTTTTCACCCGGAGCCCTAATGCGTCGAGAGTAGCCACAACAACGCCCTCAAGAGGATCACAACACCCGTAGGCGTCGCCGTCGTCGGTGCTGAAGCGTTGGGATTTCGCCCGGAAAAACTCTCGCCACATCCAGTACCTCACACCACCACCAACCTCCGAGCCGAGCTTCAAACACGCGATCTGGGCGCAGACCACGCCGAGGCGTCGCCACCACCAGGAGCCCTCGACACCCACTCCTTGCCACCCTCGTGGTCCAAAGAGACGAGCCATCACCGCCGCCACGTTGCCCCACCATCGAGGCGCCCGTGCAGCCCACCTTCCGGGGCCGCCGCCCCGGCATCTGCGAACTCGCGCCCGTGGACTGAGGTTCGTCATGTGACCTGCGAGACGGTAGAGGTAGCTAGGGCGGAACCAGAGGGCGACATTAGAACGGCCACCCGGAGGAGGACCGTCCTCCACCGCCGTAGGCGGTTGCCGGCCGGACGCGGCAACAGGGACACACCAGCCCCAACCTGGGCCGGCCGGGCCCGTAAAGTCCCCGCTGCCACGCTGCAGTCTCGTTCCATTCTAGAACCACTTAAGGGTGGTTCTAGAATAGTCCTACTCTATATATAGAGAGAGAGATATTATGTCTTATTGATTCTATTGTTTTTGTGTATTTGATTGATGCCATTTTACGGATCTGTGTCATCTATATATGCAGCAATTCGCTGTAATTTTTTCTGATAAATTGTTACTGGTAGCATGCTGTTACGGCCCATGTTACCAACTATTGGTAAATCTTTACTGGTAACATACGGGCATGACCCACGCTACCAGTAACTCAACTACTGATAGCGTGTGTCGATGGGCACGCTACCAGTAAGATACCAGTGGCGCGTTACTAGTAGTGTGTTGAGGTCCACTACTAGTAGCATTTTTACTACTAGTGTACTCATTGATTTCTATGTGGAAGTTAGATAATACATCATAGATAGAATAAAACAAAAAGACCAAACTTTTACCAGTGAGCTTACATTGCCGCTAATAGACTTATATAGATTATCATCGTTTTTCAGGGACTACAGAAATATCATCTCTTCGTTGTTGTGGTTTAAATTCATCTATGGATCACCCTTCCCAAGCCAGTCCATTGATTAAAGCACAAGGGACGTATCCTAAGGAAGCACAGGCGGGGCAACTATATCAACCGCTGTACCACTCATAGACGACTCATCTTCAAGCGGAGGAGACACAAACGATGGGCGAATTCCGTGGCAGGAGACGCAAAATGGGGCAATAAAATATTCATGAGAATATGATGAATTTAGCATTACAAATCTAACATGATAGATAGTGCACAGCGAACAACGCTTAAACAACCTCGTTAAAAGATCAATCTGAAGAAGTGTGACTGCAAAGAAGAATATTCATTTATTTATTCAATTTATAGCACTTTGAAAGCACTTCTCAATTATCAGCCGCTACAACCTTCAGGGCCCCCGTAATAGAACATATAACCATCCTTTGTGCCTAGAGGAATGTCACTAATCCTGTAGCAGTCTCGCCTGCTCATCCAAGGGACCATGATACTCGGAATGGGATCATGAGCACTGGCATTAGAGTCGAACAGCTTCATGTTCTTAAAGTATGCTGCTTTTCCCTCACCTTCTTCGGGAAAATGCCCGCTGCCCATTGCTGGCCCTCTTCCGTTCTTTGGATAAACCACATATCCATTAAATACTGCTTGGCGTGCACCCCCAGTCAAATCCGGGCAAAGCTCTTTTGGGAAATGCCCTAGGAATGAAGGTTTCGCAAGGTAGTCGCGGTATAATAACCAATTTCCTGTATTAGGATCCTATAATATTCGTGCAAAGGAAACAAAACAGTTACCACTAAGGAAAGTGTGAATCATGCGTGCTAGCAATAGAGAGTAGTGTCTCTATTGCATTGCACTAGTGGCAACATGAATGACAATATCAGATATTCTTTTTGAACTGAACTTCAAAATAATTCATTAGAATGAAATAAAATGAATTATCATTAAGGGAGAAGAATGGAATATGTGTGTGTTTGCAATGCAGACAAACATCTTTGTTGCACGCATACACTAGTGATAATATCAATGCCATAATCAAAGATTCTTTGTTCACGAGCTTTAAAATGATTTAACTTTGAATCAAATTTACGATATGTGTGCACTATCAGGAGAGTTTTATAACTAAATCTCGTGTTGGTATGTATCGATGTTTTTTTTTTCGCTTTTATAATTTACATCGAGTGATTTAAGTAGTTGTCGATGTATTTGTACCAGTCTTACCACGTGATGAATTGTTACAGACTGGATTGGCAATTACTACAATTTAGCTTGATAACAGAAGAGCTCGAATAAGTTTGTGGAAACATGTCGGAGTGGGATTTGGTTTCTAATGACTCATCGATATGATGCAAACATTGAAAACAAATCATTGCTTAAGATACAAAATATTGTTTACACAATCATTTTTTGTGAGATTTGTCGCTATGTTTGCATTTTTTGTGTACACCTACCATTACTCACTTTTTTTTCTCTATGCACACCAAGAAAAAGTGGAGTTACATGCAATGAATCATTTTTGCATTTATCCATCAGGGATCTCATGGTATGATTGGCAGAGATAGGGTCACGCTGCAGAAAAATTGCAGGAGACGTTCACTCTTAGCAAATTCCTTAACACTATATGGCTTGCAATCAAATTAAATATTGTAACGAACAAATTGTCATAGCATCCACCTTATGTACACAGTTCATTTGTGTTATAACGACAATAATAATGAGGATCACATAGAACTTTGTGGAATAAATGCATTATAATATGGTTATTAAATCCTAAAATGGTCTACTCAGTATGGAAGATTCTCAGACATGTAATGGTTTTCTATTTGTAGACGCTACCCTTTCAAGCTGTTCCAAACGAAAGAAAATCCCATAGACCCAAGGTTAGGATGTGTCATTTTATTCCCTATCAATTGTTGAACCATGAACATATACTGTGATCACCCTATATAAACATATAGGGGGGAGGTCTTGCTATTTTGTTTACATGCACACAGACACACATATATTTATAATAAGAATGAAGCTATGAGTCAACTAAGAACCTAGAGCCACCACTTTTCATCCATCCATGCTACTCCTCGTTGTCACCGGAGAGAGAATACAGGAAAGCCCACGCGGTTTTCAAGGATGGAGGCAGGGACGTGGAGCAGCGAGGAGTGATCATAAATTCATAATGCTTACCTCTCCTACTAGGGATCTTTGTAACTCACTCCACTATACCATGTTATAAATAACTACCAGGCATAGAAAGGCCATGTTCGGAAATGCAATTCGGTGCCCGGGCTCATCTGAGCCCGGCTGCCTTTCCGATTTTTTTAATTTTTGAAAACGCTTCGAAAAATTCTGAAAACAATTATGCGGAAACATATTCACGTATGCAACACTCGTGTAAATTTTCGACAGAAAACATCAAATTTTGCGCCCTGTGCAAAAAAGACAAAAATCTGACAGACAAACTAGTGGACTGTTCACCTATTTAAAAAGACAGATTTGTCTTTTTTACACAGGGCGCAAAATTTGATATTTTCTGTCGAAATTTTACACGAGTGTTGAATACTTCAATATGTTCATGTCCAATTTTTTTCAGAATTTTTCGAAGCATTTTACTATTTTAAAAAAATCGAAAACAAAACCGGGCTCATATGAGCCCGGGCACCAAAACGCCACTCTCATATCCACCCCCCAAAACCGATAATTTAACAAATCAGTATTTTCAATTATGCGTGTTCTTGGACAGCATGTATATAGTGATCCATGCAACTCCGTAAAACATAGATTTTTCAAATTCATAATGGACCATTATATGCAATCACAAATCCTCCCCCTAAATTATTTTGGGCCAACAATAACTAATACTACCTCCGGTTGGAAAATATTGTCATGGAAATTGTACTGTCATAGTACAAATTTGTATATAGGCTGAGACAACTATTCCTGATCGGAGGGAGTATAATTTCTCACTCATAGAAAAATTTGCAAATTGAAATAATGCAATTATCCAGGAAGAATTTTCTATTGCAAAAAAGTATAAATGAATCAGAAAATGAAATTGCACAACAAAAGATGTGTATTTACAAAAAAAAAACATAATTGCAACCAAAGTTGCAGTTGCACCCGCAAGGAAGTGTAGTGTGAATCAAGAAATGGGTCAGAAATTTTTAGTTAACAAAAATACATAGCCAAAATGCTTTAAATTCAAATACCAAATATTTTTATAGATAGAAAAATAATGAATCGAATGTGCTTTGAGAAAACATGTACGGCGTTTTTACCAAACTTGTTAAAGTATCCTCCTCCTTTTTCTTAATGCATAGGCCGAAATTTCCTGTGCTCCTCGTTTCATGAAAAATATCATCAAATGCACCTACCGGGGACCTTCTTTGTTATACAAGTTTCTGGAATCGAGTTTCATACTAATTTTGTTTTTTACCAGGGCAATTGTTTTCAGAGCAGAAAAATATGGTAATTTTGACTTTGACAAGACTAGCAAAAATATTAAAATGTGCATCATATCTATCCAAACTATTGAAAAATAAATTAAGCCGCACCGTGTGTAGGCTAATTGTGATATAGTGATCTTCTCCGTCATATGTTGAGGCGGGACTAATAGCTTGGCCCGGCACAAGTGTAGCACCATCTGCAGGAACGAACCCACTGCACCTTAGGTTGTAACAGCCTGTTGATCCGTATCCGTCCCTCTAAGTAATGATAAAATGAAAAGAGGTACTGTTATGAGTTGCAAATGTGATTATTTTTAATACAACTTGTACGAAATAAATGGTTTGCACTTACCGTCCAGAACGTAAAAAAGCGAACATCACTGTTATTATATAGATCATGAAAAACCTGAGTGAGAAAAAAAAGAGTTGGAAATGGTCATTTCTTGCGTGCAAGTTTGCGAGGGAGCTGGTTTTGGTTGTTACATGAAACCCAGCTTCGAATTGGCCGAACAAGGATCCAAGTTTTGTGTTGGTGACAGTTATGGATGCTCCGGACTCTTGGGAATGTTCTTGATTCGGGTGAGCCCAGACACCTATTTTAGATTGGAGACCGTAGTATTTTCCTTCCGTTGTCGCCCAAACAGCAAGCTGGTGACAAAGTAAATGTTAAATATAGTATGTTAACTCAAAATATATGAAATTTGTGCGTTTCAAAAAAATATAGATGAAATTTGTGTATATATGGGATAGCATGTTTAATTGCATAAAGTGCTCCAGCCATAAATATTGACTTTAGGAACTTACTTGATCAGCAAGGTCGTCACCAAATTCTCCGGAAGGAATTTTATATTTCCCAGCTTGTTGAAAATGGGGTGGTCTCTCAGGAGTTGCATGCTGGAGAAATAATGTTGCTACTATTGTTCAGATACCAAGTACTATTTATTTACAATAGGTAAAGAACCAGAATATTTTTATAACAATTTGTAAGCATCACATATAAGTTGTCAGGATACTTTTTTTAGAAGACACCAAGAAATGGTATACTATCACATACAGTATATATAAGCTTTGGTGGACTGGCTTAGAGAATGTACGGATATTTTAAAAATAACTGAATGCTAAATAGTGCACCATGTAGTTGAGCTGCGTCTACATTGTGTTTTTTGCGCGGTTCCGAGTCGTGTAGTTGAGATGTGTACGAAATGTGTTTTTCCATTGCACTACATGCTCATTTCACCAACGGTTTTTTAGGTAAGTTTTTTTTTTTTTTTGGTTGGTCTCGACTGTGTTTTTTTGTGCACTTGAGAATTGTGTCTCAATTACTCCCTCCGTCTCATAATTGTTCGACCGGTATACATTTACTCTGGAGTGGCTCCATATCATCAAGCATGGAAAGGATAATATAGGTGAGTGTGTATGAAAGCAGATACGTATATGCATTTTGTGTGAAACAGGCAGGTCAGATTGACTTTGTGTCATGAAGAAATCAGCACATTAGTACTATCTCCGTTTCATAATACGGAACTACTTTGCGTACGACCTTTGCTGGTATGACGCTCGTACGATGCAAGATCCGGCCGCTTACTGCACTTTCATGCTAACCAGAAACGGTTTGATCTTTGGCGTCGTACACAGATCGTGTCGTACGTATAGCAGCTCTCTTCATAATAATTCATAATAAGTACTCCATAGTCGTAACAATCACTGTAAGTGAGTTTTATTTAACGGACGAACTTTACAACTTAGTAACGACTAATTATGTTCTATGAGGTTAGACATTTCGGTAGAAAATCGGATTATTCAATTAAAATCATCGATAATCCTATTTAATTTTCGGATAAATCCATATTTGGGGTTATTTTTCATACCATATCCTATGCCGTATCCGGTGTCAATTTCGGAATCGGATATCCTTATCCGTCGGATTCCTTCAAACCGGATATGGATTTCTCAAAACGGTTTCGGAATAGGATTCGGTGTGAAATTATCCTATCCGTGAGCGCATAGCCGCAGAGTGCAACGGCTGGGTGTTTGGACTTGGAGATCAAAGATAGGTAAGGGAATGGGAATTTAGAGATGGGAGTTTATTAGGAGATAAGGCTTGAAAAATTGATTAGTACTTCCAATTCCATATTTGGTATGTACTGAGAGCGAGACTAGTGAAATTTCACAGCAAGTTTTATTTGTGAGGTTACGCACGGCTCGAGCTGTCATCTAGTCAAACAAATGCCATCCACATATCAGCCTGCTTCCCGGCACCATGCATGGAACAGGATGCTCCAGGTGCAGCAGTATGGGGGCACGCACACACCAACGTCTAGAGCAGCGCATAGGGGAGCTCTTGGTGGAATCGAGGTGGTAATTGACACCTTCCACCTCGTAATTGTAATTTGCAATGAAATTGTGTGGAATCGAGGTGGTAATTGTATGGTTCGATCCACACGCCG
>QRDG01000416.1:1226570-1335322 GCA_012064385.1 Puccinellia tenuiflora
AGGTTTGCGTCCACACGGATAGGAAACGGAGTGTCGACGCATCCGGCCGCATCCGCCCACACCCACAGCCGGCCCCACTTGGCAGCGACAGGCGGTGCCCCCAGTCTTTTTTATCCACTTGTGCTGGGGGGGGGGGGGGGGTGGGGGGTTCCCCGGCCAGATCCAAACTTCCCACTTCCGTCCATCGCTGCTCCCTCGCCGCCGGCAGAAACCCTAGCCGCTCCATTCCAGTTCGCACAACCGACGGTGGCAAACCAGCCGCGCGCGAGGGTGAGGGAGTACCTCAGCGTGCCGCGCTGCCAGTGGTACTGGGACAACGCCGTCCCAGTGCCCTAGCCGGATGTCCATCTAGAGGACGACTGGCACCCGAATCTGGAAAGGATTCCGGTGCCGGCCGTCCTGCAGAGCGGACGAGCCAGGCAGCAGGAGATCCGGCGTCGGTGGGCCCTGCTCCCATCGGACCTCCTCGACGACCCGGTGTACACGCGGAGGACATTCCCTATTGGGACACCTGGTTCCAGGACGAGCACGACACGCGACGTCGTACGACCTTTCTGTCGCGGCCGCCGCCGCCCCGACACGGCTCCGCTCCACGCCGACCGAACCGGCATGGGTGAAAGAGGAGGACAAGCCAGAGCTCGACGAGGATGAGGACGACCTCGTCCTCAAGCGGGTCATGGACGAGTCCTTGCTCACCCAAGCCGAGCACGAGGCCAGGATGTGTCTCGGCCTGGACATCGTGCTGCCCCGGTCCACCGAGGAGGCCCAGCATCCATCGTCGTCGTACTACAAGACCATGTACCTCGATCTGTCGTAGGCTCCACCTCTCCCCAAAGGGCTCATCGGCCAGCACTGGTCCTGGACAGGACAGCTGCCCGTGCTGCATCCGCTGCCAGAGCTGCCACAGGAGCAACCGCCGACGACCCCGGTGAGGGCGAGGGTGCCATCGGCCCATTTTTGGTCCCCGCCACCATTCATCGGCCTTTGCGAGGACGACGACGATGAGGAGTAGGCCGGCGGTAGCTAGGATAGTAGCTAGGGCGGTTTTATTTTTATTTTTGTTTTGTATAATTATTTGTAAACATGTCGTCTGTGGCCCAACCCGCTACGTATATATCAAAAACGGTCTTTTACTGGACTGGTAATGAAGAAAAAAAGAAGTGGATCGGCCGCGTTGGGTGTACTACGTGCGGCCGGGGCACGGCCGGAGATTTCCCGTCCGTCAGCCGACTCAAACGGATGAAAAACAGACCAAAAACAGGTCCGTTTGGATCGACGCGTTGGAGTTGCCCTTAGATCAGCGACAGTGTGTGCCAAATCTTGATACCAAATTTGGTATTTGATATCAGTTTTCTACATTGTGGAGTTACCAAATCTTGATGTCAAAACCAAAAAAATATGGCATCGGCACACCTACATGAGTTGATGCCAATTCCACCAAGCCAAATAAAAGATCATATTTCCTCTACTTACTCCAACTTCTCTCTCTTGATTGACTGTTATTAAAAAATAACTAGCATAGTGGCCCTCGCAAATACGAGGGCATCATATTTCATGTCTTAGAAATATTAGAAAAATGGATTTATAGTTCATTGTTTTCATACTTTTATGGAAATATTACTTTCAACGTAGCCATCGCATTGCTTTGATAAAACTCATGTACAGTTTGGTAGATCAATTGGTTCCATCGAATCAATGGTTGAATGATTTTTATGTACAATTACTAAGATAAGGGTCAAATAATTATTTGTTACTAAAATCTCCCGATACACCTTGGTGTACCAGACTGGATTTGTCTCGAAAAATTCTAGCTCAATTATTCTTGTTTTTAGTTGATCACATACATGTTTTTAATGTATAATCAATGTGTGTTCTATATATTTGCACACATATAACAACCAATTTCATCCGTACAATATTTCTACCGTTTACTTTCTCCCCAAGTTCTTTGTCTGCCCACAGAGTTGCCTCCGTACAATATTTGGGAGCGACTAGGGCTCAATCGAGTGAGAATTAACTTAATTCTCACTCAGGTGATGTCATCCAGTTGCATATGCAACTCATGTGTAATCCATGTGCAACTGAGAAATGTCAGTTGCAACTATGTGCAATCCATGTGCAACTGAAGAAAATTTAAGTTGAATGCACGAATCACGATACAAATCTGACGGAGTTAGAGTTGAGTGAGCTCTAACTTATTTCTCACTCGAGTAAGCAATAGCAAAACCGTATTTCTAAATGGTTTACTTGATCCCCTAAGCCAAATTTGTTGCCGACTGAAATAGTGAGATTTTTTTCTCAAACCAAGCAAATCGCTGGCAGAGACCCGCCTAGTTAGGTTGATTCTTGAAATCACATGGATGGTTCGATGACCATCCATTGTAAATTGTCGCCTGTCTTCGTATGATAGAAGCATGGATGGAGATCAATCAACTACTCCCAGCGACTCGTAGCATGCTTGTCTGTTACTAGATTTAAAAGCGCGGCTTGCCGCGCGCCACCATTTGATTCAAAAAATATTTTGCCCGTAATTCTCATGTATTAATACAGATTAATGAGAATTCAATTAATGCAATGAAGTTGGAGCATAAGGAGGTTCGGTAGGTTCATACTAAGGAAACATAGTGCTATATAAACCAAGTTGCATTATAACGTTTGGATAATCGGATGGGGTTCATCAGGTCAAGCAAAAGAGGCTCGCAACCCGCTTGAAGATGTATGAACATTGAAAAGTGAACAAAATCATGGCCATCAGCGAAGTAGCACCAATGAATTATATTCAGAGGCAGAACAAAATAATCCTGCAAGACGACGTATGTAGTCAGGTACAGTAACTTAAATCATAACAAAAAGAATCAATCATATATGTCAAGACCATCTCAGTGGCATGGAAGGTAATAAATAGACAGAGGTGTTAAACCAGCACTCTGAATGAACAATACAAATGGAAGTAATATTATGTAGCTATCTCCGTACTTAAGAAGCTAAACCAGGGGTTGCGTCCACCAGAAAATCAATTATGTTTTACATAAGGCAGCCATGTAAGCATCAATTACGACATATGACATAGTTTTACATAAGGCAGCCATGTAAGCATCAATTATTAAGAGCAGAAAAACAATACCATTTTCATATCTAACCCTTAGAACAACTCAAATGTTGAGGCGAGATAGCTACGGTGGTTGCGTCGCCCGCTCTCTCTGTGGCAGTATCACCGATGCAGGGTTAGTAGACACAATAGGCCTTGCTTTGCTACACCACAACCTCATCACCCACATCTCCTAAAGAGAAACATCTAAAACGTGATAATCAGTAAATATGAACTTGTGAAGATAATTTCTAGAGCATAATTCACAACAGCTTTTGCAAACTCAAATAAACAAAATTACAATAGAATATTATGGCTGCTCCTTGTAACCTTGTTACATGCAACGGCGAGGCAGATAGGAGGTAAGGAGATGAGTTCATACCTACGGCAGCCGAGCATAAAAAACTCACAGAAGAAGCACTCTCCATTAGGACCTAATTCTCCACATATTTTAGTTGTATCCCAACCGTAACTACTCTTGCTCTGCACGTCATGGCTTGTCTGTTTCGATCTGGACGCTTGCAACTGCATAGAGTAAAATGTATCAGGGTCAACATCGAAACAACCGGGATTTTGTAAAGGCAGCAAGCTGCTCCTTATAACCTTGTTTTATGTAACGGTGAGGCAGATAGAGGGTTAAGGAGATGAGTTTATACCCATGAAACATATATGCAGGCACAAGAAATATAGTGTCACCAAATTCTTTATTATTTTCCATGAGGGCATATTCGGAAACTTAATTCTGAGTAGAATACATAGAGTAGTTGAGAAGCAACTATTGCTCAGTTGAGAAGCATCCTGTTCTTGGCTGTGATATCACAAAATATATGTTGGATAGAGCAGAATGGATATTCAGCTTAATTTAACAACTATATTGAAGAACAATCAAAAGAGGCATTGAAATACAATTTCTGTATGGAGTAAGCGAGATGTTCCAAACAAAGAACATAGGTACTAAGTGCCAAGTAACACTGGATAAGATGCATTTTCATTTAAAAAATATTCTATTAAATGTTTTTTTTTACTTGGTAAGACCAGCGCGTCCGAGAGGATGATGACGTCGAAGCAGGGGAGGCTGCGGAAAGCTCCGCGGTAGCCGCGAGGGAGCATCCGCCTCCCAGCAGAGCCTCTCCGGGAGCGGAAAACCCGGAGGCAGGAGACACGGGGCTGCCGCCGATGGCAACCCGGACATCGCCTATTCGCACGCAGGAGCGAGCGCACCCGGGTCGGGACCCGGCAGCCTCGGCGCCACCTCCAGGTAAGCCACCCGGAGTCGCCACTGTTGTCCCCGGGAGACCCGGAGGTTCCCAGAGGTTAACACTTTGTTTGTCGGTGCAGACCATGAGGCGGGGGACCGCGCTGAGGACGATGGCGATGTTGAGTCCCCAGCGGCCCGCCCTGAAGTTGATGCCGACGGGACGGAGAACCGTGTCGGGGGCGAAGACGACGTTGAACCCCCAGCGTACCGGTCCGATCCCAACGCGGAGGCCGAGCAGGCACCCGACGACGCCCAGGCGCCGAAGCCCGCGAGCCCCCGGCCTGAGCAGCAGACGGCGAACCCGGAGCCATGGTTCACACGGACGTTCCCCAACGTCAGGGAGTTCCTGGCCTTCGCGAAGGCCGAACTCAAGCGGCAGGAGCCATCACCCTCCTCCGGGGAGGAGGCTGTGCGGGCCCGCGAGGAGCGAGTAGCGATGGAAGAAGAGTTGCTCAACGCCCGGGAGCAAAGGCTGTCCAACCAGCAAAAGAAGTTGCAGGAACATCTCCAAGAGCTCGAAACCCAGAAGAAGGCCTTCCTCGAAGCGGAGGAGGCGTACCAGGCCAGAGCGGCCCTCGACGAGGAACGCCTGGAGCAAGGGATGCTGAACACGGAGGGGTGGACTCGCATGGAGATGGAGGCGGCGACGGAGAAAACCATCCGGGCAAAGGACGAGGTCATCCGGTCAAGGGATCGGAAGATCTCTAAGCTGAAGGAGGACCTTGCCCACGAGAAGAAATGCCGGGAACATGCTCGAGAGGACGTCCGGAGGATCCGAAGCGAGCGAGATGGCCAAGCGTCGAGAATAGCGGCCCTGCTGGCCACCATCGACACACAGAAGACGGCCCTGGCCGCGGCCGAAGAATCCAAGAAGAACTTGGGCGCCCACCGACTCGAACTGGAGAAGAAGATCAGGACCTTGGAAGAGGCGGTGGAGTTCCGGGACGAAGCCGCCAAACATATGGCCATCGTGCTCCAAGACGAGGCCAAGAAGCTCGCCGAAAGCTTGGCGACTGCGGAGACGAGCAAATCGCAGGCCCAGATCGCCTGGGACCGTCATGAGAAGCTGTCTGATCAGCTCAAAGAGGTACAAAGGGACCTGGCAAAGGCCAAGGAAGCACATGCAAAGGAGACGAGTGACTTCCGTCGGCATCGGCAGGGGAACAACGAGATCCTACTCCAGATGCACCCCTGGGTCTTGAAGATCATTGAAGGGCTGTCGGTGCTGAAGGTGAAGGGCATGCCTGCCCTCCCGACGGAGCGCTCCTACTCCCTTCGGTGTTATCCATCGTTCTTGGAGCTCGTGGCCTCGCGCATCAACGGCCTTAGGGACAGCGTGAGCAGAGCCACCCTCCGGGAAGGGAGGGTTGCTGCCCGGCAGGTGGCCACCCAGTTTGTCGCAGCCCTTCGGCGACATCACCAGCCACCTCCTTCCTTGTCCGATCTGCAGGGTCTCGCCCCCGAGATGCTGAACGACCCCGAGGTGACCCGCCAGGTTGACGAGATCCTGGAGCACTTCTCCCGTGAGGACGACAACCGGTCCTGAAAGCACATGGAGCAACACCAGGAGACGTGAACTGTGTTTTGCATGTTTTGTACCTTTCTGAATGTAAATAACCTTTTCCAGGTTTTATCCATTTTATTGCACCCGTGGGGGCTTAATGCTCTCGGGAAGGATTAATGAGCGTGAGAGCTAACCAGCCGTGGGCACTCAGACGGATCTGAGCCACCGACACAGGGCGCATCCCCCCAAGAACCCATCGTTTTTTGACCGCACGGACCTCAGCGCACGATTCCACTGCCCGAGGGAAACGGACAGCTTAGTCGCGGAGGCGCCACCCCAAAACAATGCCCGCTTTCGTCTTAGCCAAGATGCATAAAATAGAAGCAACGAAGGAAAGGCCCGTGCAAGCACGTTTCATACTTAGCTTAATGTCGACCTCCTTTGGGCTATTTCAGCAATTGTTTCGTCGCGCTGCCGCCAGAGCGGGTCCTCTATGCCGCTTTTAAGACATAACTCTGCCCTGCCTGCGGTTACCCGCAGGGTTAGGGACTCCTGCTAAAATAGCCGCCTGCCCAGTCATCCTTACTAGCGCAGGACCTTATTGCTGGGGCCCGTGGTCCCGGTCCTGAGACCTTCATGTTCCCGACGCCGCGTGAGGGCACGTCCAATTTGCTGACATTCTTATGATGCCGGTCCGGAGACCCCTTTCATTCCTGGTGCCGCTTGAAAGCACGCCCGCCTTGCTGACACTCTTGCTGTGTCGGTCCGGAGACCCTTCCTGGCTCCTTTTCATTGTTGCCCGGAGGCCAACCACTTTGCAATCCGATACTTTTGCGGCGGCCCACTCGGTCCCGGGTGTATTGTCACGATGTGACCCGGGAGATCCCATTCTGGCTGACCTTCATTGAAATAGGTTCGATCCCAGTCAGAGATAGTCTCGGGTGTATCCATGGGGGTTGCTGGTGGTGAAAGCGAGTCGTCGGTTTGGTTGGAAGCGTCTGCAACAGTTCTTGATGACTTCTTCTTCTTCGGGGTTTTCTTTGGCTTTGAATTCAGAGGGCAATCACGGCGGAGGTAATCAAGCTCTCCACAGATGTAACATCCCTCGTTTCTCGGACGCTTTTTGAGTTTGCGGCAGTCATCTGTATTGTGCTTGTCGGATTGATGGAACGAGCACCAGGGTCCCAGTTGTCCATCTTCGCCCCACGGGAGCAGGACTTCTTGCGGCACGTATGGTTCGTCCCTTGCGACCTCAGTTTCTTGACCTTGAATCTGACGCTCCCCCTCCAAGGGGAGAGTCGACGGGGAAGTTTCCAAGCAGAGTTCTTCCTTCACCACGCGCGTCCGCGGGGAAAGAGGAACGTCAATGCCTGTACTACTTCTCGGGGGCAAACCCCCACCTGCAGCTGCATCGGCCCGAGCCACCGAGGGCACGAACCGAATTCCGCTGGCGAGACCCTGCGTGGATGGCGTCACTGAAGCTTCCTCGGGGTCGAAGCCAAGTCCCGGGTACCGCAGGTACTCCTCGCTGGACTTGGCCTTCTTCTTCCGCGCCATTCCTACCGGAGAACTTGAGGTCGACGCAGACCCTGTCGATGACCCTGAGGTCGACGCAGACCCTGTCGATGACCCTGAGGTCGATGCAGACCTTGTCGATGACCCTGAGGTCGACACAGACCTTGTCGATGACCTTGAGGTCGACGCAGACCTTGTCGATGACCTTGAGGTCGACGCAGACCTTGTCGATGACCTTGAAGGAGATCTGGCCGAAAGATCCGGAGAATCTGACGCAGATCTCCTCGAAGATCTCGAAGCCGACGAAGAACTTGAGGAAGATCTCGACAAAGAACGCGAAGCCGATGAAGAAGAAATCAGCACTTGCGCCCCCTACCTGGCGCGCCAGATGTCGTGTCTTGGATCACGGACACCGGGAGTAAAGGATACCCCCTTTTTAGGTTCGGTATGGGGCGCGAAGGAGGCTGAGTAACGTCTTCCGCCCGGGGGCTTCGCCTACGCTCGAGATATACGTACTAGCAAGCATCACAGAGACACAAGGAGTTTACCCAGGTTCGGGCCGCCCGGAGGCTAACAACCCTACTCCTGCATGTCTGGATTGAGAGGTGTATCATGGTGTAGCTTTACAATGGTGGTCGCGGGTGAGAACCCGGGAGGTGTTGGCTAGAGGTTGAAGACGAGCAGATCCTGGCCCGGAGGAGATCACCTCTCGCCTATGCTACTCTTCCTCTTGTGCGCTATCTAGCCTAGCCTCCCTTCCTAGCTTGTTCCTCCTTTCCCTTGGGTGCCTCGGTCCTCCTTTTATAGGCTAAGGGGATACCACAGGTGCACCCTTGGGGCCGGAGGGGTTTTGGCGGGAAAACCCCTCCGGGTTCTCCTTAGGAGGCGACGTGGCCTCCTCTCGTCCAAGTATTCTTCTCAGAGGGGGTAGGTGAGGTCGCCCACCTTTTACAGGGAGGGCGGACAGAGGCTGACAGCTTTTCCGCCTCTGCCCCCCTTTGGCGCCCTTGGCGCCTCCATCTTCTTGGCGCCCAAGTCTTCTAGGAGCTTCCAGCCAGGGCTGGCAAGCTTATCCTCTTTGCGCACTGGAGGTTGGTTCCCGGGGGTGAGCCTGGCCTCCTGCCAGGCGTCGGGGTCCCGGGACCTCCATGCCTGCTTCCGGGTCGAGGGGGCCCCGGAGGGTCCCCGAGTCTTTTGCCTTGGTTGTCGATGTCGCGCGCGTCGGGGCGCCGTGGGGCAGATGGGGGGGCATCTGCCGGTCTTGTACCTTGGCCTTGAGCGCCTCCTTGGTGGGCCCATGTGCGATGGACCCACTTTGACCGTAACAGGGGAACCCCATGTTCCACTGTTGCGACACTTTGAGGTGATGGAGGTGAAAACGTGGCAACTGCCCTGACTCGGACGGTGTGGCCGAGTTGCAACATAATACTGCCCTTGGCTGTCATGCAGTTGCTTGGGGTTCTGCTGAAATCCACCTTGATGTCCGTGCTGGCTACCACCTCCATGGCTAGGTCCTGGGTTATTTCCGGATCCTCTATCGTTGTTGACAGGTCCTCCGCCATGGTTGTTTCCTCGGTATCCACCATTTCCTCCACCATTGTTGTTGTTGTTCCCATTGTTAGAGTTGTTTCTCCATTGCTGCAAGTCCACACATTGCTCAAGGGTATGTCCACATCTTCCGTTCTTGGCATGATGTGGACATGGACTTTGAAGTACCTCCTGGGTAGTTGGCCTGCGCCCTTGGAAACCCTGGCAGTTGTTGTCCTTGCGCCTGTACCCGGCGTTGGTGTTAGCCACCAAGTCGGAATTATCTCCATACGGTCGCTTAGTCCCTCCATGGTTTTGATTCTGGTTCTGGTTTTGGTTCTGGTTCTGGCCACCTCCACCTTGTCCTTCTCCGGCTTCTTCCTGGTCCTTTGTTTTATCCGTTGCTGCGTGTTTGTTAGCTCCTGCCATAATCTCTCCAATGGTGATGGGAACCCCTTGGTTCGGACTCTCCTTCATACGCCCCAGCTTCCAGACCACCGGGTTGAAGTTACAGTTCCTTTCCATTGCCATTAGTACTGAAATTGGTGGAAGTACTTGCGAGGAGTTGATGATTTTTTACACTCGTCTCATCCAATGCCTTGCAGTCTCGCCTGTCCTCTAGACACACCGCTCTAGGTCCTCAATTTTACTCAACTTCTTACAAGTTCCCTAAAAATTCTGAACAAAAGCAATCTTCAACTGCTCCCACGAGTTGATTGACCTGGGTGGTAAGTTCCTCATCCAAACCTTGGCTGCTCCATCCATCATAAGATACATGAACTTGGCACACAAGTTGCCTGTGGCATTACGAATACTCATAGACATCTCGTAACTGCTTAACCAGGAAGTCGGATCCATGTTGGGCTCGTAGTTAACAACTTTACGGGGCTACTTGAAATCACTAGGAAAGGACTCGGCTCTGATGGTTTTTGTCAGACACTCAGGACCTGTCAACGAAGGCGAACTTGCTGGGGAAGTAACAACTTTATTTGCTGCTCTGGCTGGTGGCGCTCCTCCGGCTCATGCTGCTCCTACGGCTCCTGCCATGCGGGTCTCCTCCCATCTGTTCCGTGCCTCGTCAACGATCCGCTGGGCTTCCGAACGAGTCGACACGTGTGGTTGGTTCCTTGCCAGCTCACGGCGTCTTGCACTCGTAGACCCGGCCGGTTGTGACTCACCGTGTTGGCTCCTCGTCCGTGAGTTGTATGGTGTAGAGTGAAGCCGACTTGCGTTTGGGAAGTTGGGGTGAAGAGCTTGCTGGTTTAGTTCTGTTTTGAGCATACCAATGGCGAGTCGTGCTTCTCGTCCGTACTTGTTGTTCTCAATAGTAATCCTTTCCAATGCCATGGTAGCTGCATGTAAGTTATCCATGGGATTCGTGTAGTGTCCTTCCGACGTGTGAAATCTCTGCGTAGGTGGTGGTGGTGGTCCCATGGCACCTGCTCTGAGTCCTGCTTCCGGTGGTGGTCCATTTGCTCCGTTGTTCCCTCCAGCTCCAGGTGTTCCTTGATTTGTCTCTGGTGGTGGATTGGGTCCGGCTCCTGCTCCAGGTGTCGATCCTCCGGCTCCTGTGCCTGCATTTGGACCTACCGGCGTCTGAAAAAGGTTGGTGGGATCTATGTTGGCTCCTTACAGCCGACTCCTCATTCTCCTATGATGAATTGAGCTGAGTTCATGTTGTCGGTTGCGTACTACTTGTGCCTCTAGATTTATGTGAGCTTGTTCTGATGCCAATCTGGCGGTTGCTGTGTTCACCTCTTCCAACTTCTTTTCCAGAGCTGCACGAGCCGTCTGTAACTCTGCTACTCGGGTCTCCACGTTTTCCGCCGTGATCTCCTTGGTGAGCAAGGTTGCATCGAACGCGTTCCCACCTCAGCTGTGTATACTCCAACTTGGCACGGATGAGCCGGCGATTGCACGTACTCTTCCTCTTCAACTCCATATCCAAGTCGATCCTCAAATAGTGGTAAGATTGATTCTGAATCTGCATCGTAGTCTGGCTCTGGACCCAGCTCTTGCAGCGTTTCCAGCTCCTTGATAGGAATCTGATGCTCATCTTGTCCAGCAACTATGCCGACTTCTGATGTTCCAACGGACTCCTCTCCGTCGGACTCGATAACTGTTGTAGCCTCTGAAACAGAATCGAACTTGTTAGCGTGCATACCTCACGCGCTGACCATGTCGACGAACACATTGATCTTGCCGAAGACGAGTTGGTATCCTTCCTCAACTTCATCCATCTTCGAGCTCCATCTGTATTCGTCGATCTCTGTCTCGCCGTATTGGTTGGTGTAGACCCGGCCAATGGCAAGCTTCTCCATACCCCGGCGAGCTTCTCCCATGATCTCAACTCCTTTCGTCATAGGCCACACGGTAGGCGCCAACTGTCGTATGGTTGTCACGGTAAGTACTTCCTCCGGGAAGCTGATTTGTGGGGCCATTGTGAATTAGGAGCGTGGGAGTTGGTTAATCTCGATACGGGACACGGATTTACCCAGGTTCGGCCCCTCTCTTCGGAGGTAAAGACCTACTCCTGCTTTTCTCTTATTGATGATGATATCGATTACAAGGACTCGCCGATCTCGCTACTCGAGTCCCGGTGAATTGGGTGTTTCGGTGCTACTTTGGACTTGTGAGACCTGTCGATCTAAGGTCCAGGAACCCCCTTATAAAGGTGGCCGAGTCCCTGGACGTACAGACTATACCGAGTTACACATGAATACGAAGTCTTACTCTAAGACCTTTACCTCCAAGTTGGTACTCTGGGTTGTATTGGGACTCCGGTCTTGCCGCGTCCTTTGTATTCCTTCAACTTGTGGCGGGCCCATGTTGCTTGAAGTGTTACCCATCCACCAATGCCGTCATCGCCCGATCAAAAGATCATAGATTTTCACCCTGAAGAAAGTCCGTACTCTCAAAACAATGTCTTCAACAAGGCCATTGCCAGGCACAACCAATTAAGGGCAGACCTTGGATTTTCACCCTGAAAGTCAAGACTCTGTACTCCTCCTGCGCTCCGCCCCCGCTTGCCGATGCCACTGCTACGAGTCATGAATCACCAAACAAATTCTTCATTGCCTTAAAAGACTCGATCCACAATTACAAGACCTCAGACCTCGGCCGCCATGACATTCTCCGCCACTGTCTTCACCATAGGAATCGAAATACCGACATGCCACAATGTCAACCACAGAACAAAGCTTCGCATCACACCTTTCTGAATTTTTAAACAGGTAGAAATAGGCGCACACGACCGAATCCCATCCGATCCAACAATCTCCAAGCGTCAACCGTCCAATGGATATCACCAGCGGAGCCTTCCGGAACTCGTCAACGACCGTATTTTTTTCCAAAACTGGTCTTTGGGCCGAACTAAGCGCACATGTGGCCTCTTTGCAGAACTAATCTCCAAATCTGGCCTCTGGGCTCGGTGCCATATGGGTCGGTGTCGACGTTGTGCAGCTCGGCACCAAGTAAATATGCCAGCAGATGGGCCGAAGGGTTCGGCGCCGGCCCATCTTGGTGTCGAGCTGCACAATATCGACGCCGGCCCATTTGGCGCCGAGCCCAAGGGTCAAATTTGAAATTAGTTTCACAAACAGGCCACATATGTTGTTAGTTCGGACCAAAGGCCATTTTTGGAGGACTCCGCCCCAGCCTCCGCGCGTCACGGGAGGCACTCGCGCCGCCCCAGCCGTGCTTGAACATCATCGCCGCGATCTGCCCCCCCCCCCCCCCCCCCCCCCCCCCCCCCCCCCCCCCAGCTCTTTGGACGGTAGGGCCCATCGCCACAGCGGACGAGGCCGGTGGCAGCGGCGGCGAGGATCAACACCAAGGAGGAAGTTTTTTGTGGCGGCTAGGGTTAGCCCCGGTACTGCCCTGGGGAGCAGCACGGGAGCGTTTCGCTTTGTTATAGGACGAGAAGGGAGAAAGGGAAGAAAACTAGTACTCGGATTGGGAATTAGCGAATTATACAAAGCTTTGTGCAAGGTGTTGTTGACTCAAATGAGCTCAATGTTTCTCGTGAGATTCTCCAAGAAAGTCGTATTGTAAGTTACGTACTAGAAAAGCATTTGTGACTTCATATGCAGTGGTTTTCTTAATTATGTGGTTGTTGAAACTAATGACCATCATCATTATGTTTCATGTCAGGATCACGCATAAGATACTTATTAGGAAGACTTTCGATATGATTCAGGATATTGCTGACAAAGAGGAAAGAGTCTTCCAACTTCCTTCTCTTCTGAATCTGTTGTTCCATAGACCCGATTGGATTCCCGGTATTCGGACCGGAAACGGCCGGTATAATTTTACGGACCATCGAACCTCCGCAATTTTCTGAATGGTTCCGTCGTTTACCACCGGGGGAGAAAATAAACGGCGAACCAAGCGGGAGGTTAGACTTGTTTTCAATATTGGTGTCCTTCGCAGAACTGCAAGAAATTTTGGAAGAGCTTTAGCAAGTTTTTGGAACTTGGTTGCGTTGAGGACACGGGAAATCTGATTTGGTTCCACTCCTCCAAAAAACGAGACAGATTTGATAACTCTTCATCAGTATGTGGAGAATATGCCTGATAGCCAAAAGGCAATCTATTATACTGCCACAGATAGTCTTCAGAGTTCAAAGACTGCTCCTTTCTTGGTAAAGCTGTTTCAGAAAGATATTGAAGTATGAGCTGATCTTATTGTTTCATCATAGAATTGATTTTCTGTAGTGTTACAGCTCTTGCAGAAACGGTTTGCTGTGCTCTTAACTGAGCACACCAATTGTTGGGACGGTAGCTGATTGTGTGGCACCGCACGGTAAGCAACAAAAAGAGAAACGGTTTGCTGATATCAGCAAAGAAGACCTAGAATTAGGTAAGTACGCCTGAAAATTTCATGTGTCTGTTATAAATTTTTTGGCAGATTTTGCAGGGGAATTCACATATCTTGGCAAGAGATGGGAAATATCGGGCACCCCATAAGTAATTTACACACAGTTAAGTACGTAATTCATAACTCAATTGCAGAACTCAAGTAATTCAGAACTCCAGGGCCGAGCTTAAGTAATTTACAGAGTTTTTGCGATAATAATAAGCGATGTTCACACATATCATAAACTCTATACTACTAGACCTCAGCTCTGCACCTTGGGCAGCTGCTCTTCAGAAGCAAGGCCTTGCGGGTGCACTCGACGTGGAAGAAATGCTCACAGGGGAGCTGCTTCAGTGGCTCCCCTTCTGTGAACTCCTCTAGGCAGATGTCGCATTCAGCTGCCCCTTCCTCCTCCGCTGGCGCTGTGTATGTAATTGTCTTCAATGCAGCGATCGTGGCTTCATCGGCGCCCGGCGGTGGTTTCTCCGCCTGTCTCCTCGCTAGCCCGATGCAGCGCAGAATAAAGAACAGTACTAGCGCGACAGTAATGGCTGTGACGAAACCTCCCCCGATGTACAACACATCGCTGTTCCACACCCCTCCACCTGTCGCCTGGGGCGAGGGCGCGTCGGCGAGAGCTGAATACCTCATGGCTTGAAAATTAAATCAAAAATATTAAATGGCAACACAATTTTTGCATATCACAAGATTTTCAAATAAATGAATTGGAGTACTCACCTTAAAGGCTTAAACAATAATCTTTCAACAGTCTGCCCGGTGATCTACAAACAATTGAGCTCGTGATAGAATCGTTCTTCCTACCTATTAAATTGAGAGAAGCTTTGCATCAAAAGACAATCGAAACCAAGATAATATGTTTGAAAAACTACCCAACTTCAAAATAAATTTGTGCTAAAAAAGTAAATAGATCCTCATGCTTCTTAAAAAAAATGACCTGAACTAGTTCTTCAGATTCGAGCATTTAACCCCCCCACACGTAACTTATGAACACATCCATATTAGGTTTCTTCAAAACGAAAGGAAATGCAAGAGTCTAATCACAAGATTTTCAAATAAATGAATTGGAGTACTCACCTTAAAGGCTTAAACAATAACCTTTCAACAGTCTGCCTGGTGATATACAAATGATTGAGCTCGTGATAGAATCGTTCTTCCAACCTATAAAATTGAGAAAAACTTTGCATCAAAAGACAATCGAAACCAAAATAATATGTTTGAACAACTACCGAACTTCAAAATAAATTTGTGCTAAAACAGTAAACAGATGCTCATGCTTCTTGAAAAAAAAAATTGACCTCAACTAGTGCTACAGATTCGAGCATTTAACCCCCACACACGTAATTTATGAACACATCCATATTAGGTTTCTCCAAAACAAAAGGAAATGTGAGAGTCTAATCAACAGATTTTTAAATAAATTAATTGGAATACCCACCTTAAAAGCTTAAACAATAATCTTTCAACAGTCTGCCTGGTGATCTACAAACGATTGTGCTTGTGATAGAATCGTTCTTCCAACCTATGAAATTGAGAAAAACTTTAAATCAAAAGACAATCGAAACCAATATAATATGTTTGAACAACTACCGAACTTCAAAATAAATTTGAGCTAAAACAGTAAACAGATCCTCATGCTTCTTGAAAAAAAATTTACCTCTACTAGTGCTACAGATTCGAGCATTTAACCCCCACACACGTAACTTATGAACACATCCATATTAGGTTTCTCCAAAACGAAAGGAAATGCGAGAGTCTAATCACAAGATTTTTAAATAAATGAATTGGAATACCCACCTTAAAGGCTTAAATAATAATCTTTCAACAGTCTGCCTGGTGAGCTACAAACGATTGAGCTCATGATAGAATCGTTCTTCCAACCTATGAAATTGAGAAAAGCTTTGCATCAAAAGACAATCGAAACCAATATAATATGTTTGAACAACTACCGAACTTCAAAATAAATTTGTGCTAAAAAGTAAACAGATCCTCATACTTCTTGAAAAAAAATTGACCTGAACTAGTGCTTCAGATTCGAGCATTTAACCCCCACTCACGTAACTTATGAACACATCCATATTAGGTTTTCTCCAAAATGTAAGGAAATGCGAGAGTCTAATCACAAGATTTTTAAATAAATGAATTGGAGTACACACCTTAAAGGCTTAAACAATAATCGTCAACAGTCTGCCTGGTGATCTACAAACGATTGAGTTTGTGATAGAATCGTTCTTCCAACCTATGAAATTGAGAAAAGCTTTGCATCACAAGAAAATCGAAACCAATATGATATGTTTGAACAACTACCGAAATTTAAAACAAATTTGTGCTAAAAAAAGTAAACAGATCCTCATGCTTCTTGAAAAAAATATGACCTGAACTAGTGCTTCAGATTCGAGCATTTAACCCCCACACACGTAACTTATGAACACATCCATATTAGGTTTCTCCAAAACGAAAGGAAATGCGAGAGTCTAACCCCAAGATTTTCAAATAAATGAATTGGAGTACTCACCTTAAAGGCTTAAACAATAACCTTTCAACAGTCTGCCTGGTGATCTACAAATGATTGAGCTCGTGATAGAATCGTTCTTCCAA
Source organism: Puccinellia tenuiflora (assembly GCA_012064385.1). Taxonomy (NCBI): domain Eukaryota; kingdom Viridiplantae; phylum Streptophyta; class Magnoliopsida; order Poales; family Poaceae; genus Puccinellia; species Puccinellia tenuiflora. The sequence goes on from QRDG01000416.1 coordinate 1,242,936, forward strand.
CCTATGAAATTGAGAAAAACTTTGCATCAAAAGACAATCGAAATCAAAATAATATGTTTGAACAACTACCGAACTTCAAAATAAATTTGTGCTAAAAAAGTAAATAGATCCTTATGCTTCTTGAAAAAAAAAAATGACCTCAACTAGTGCTTCAGATTCGAGCATTTAACCTCCACACACGTAACTTATGAACACATAAATAACAGGTTTATCCAAAAAGAAAGGAAGTGCGAGAGTCTAATTACAAGATTTTCAAATAAATGAATTGGAGTACTCACCTTAAAGGCTTAAACAATAATCTTTCAACAGTCTGCTTGGCGATCAAAAAATGATTGAGCTCCTAGAATCGTTCTTCCAACTTATGAAATTGAGAGAAACTTTGCATCAAAAGACAATCGAAACCAAGATAATATGTTTGAAAAACTACCCAACTTCAAAATAAATTTGTGCTAAGAAAGTAAATAGATCCTCATGCTTCTTGAAAAAAAAAATTGACCTCAACAAGTGCTTCAGATTTGAGCATTTAACCCCCACACACGTAACTTATGAACACATCCATATTAGGTTTCTCCAAAACGAAAGGAAGTGCGAGAGTCTAATCACAAGATTTTCAAATAAATGAATTGGAGTACTCACCTTAAAGGCTTAAACATAATTTTTCAAGAGTCTGCCTGGTGATCTACAAATGATTGAGCTCGTGATAGAATCGTTCTTCCAACCTATGAATCTAAGAGAAGCTTTGCATCAAAAAACAATCGAAACCAATATAATATGTTTGAACAACTACCGAACTTCAAAATAAATTTGTGCTAAAAAAGCAAATAGATCCTCCCGCTTCTTGAAAAAATATTAAATGGCAACACAATTTTTGCATATCACAAGATTTTCAAATAAATGAATTGGAGTACTCACCTTAAAGGCTTAAACAATAATCTTTCAACAGTCTGCCTGGTGATCTACAAACAATTGAGCTCGTGATAGAATCGTTCTTCCTACCTATTAAATTGAGAGAAGCTTTGCATCAAAAGACAATCGAAACCAAGATAATATGTTTGAAAACTACCCAACTTCAAAATAAATTTGTGCTAAAAAAGTAAATAGATCCTCATGCTTCTTAAAAAAAATGACCTGAACTAGTGCTTCAGATTCGAGCATTTAACCCCCCCACACGTAACTTATGAACACATCCATATTAGGTTTCTTCAAAACGAAAGGAAATGCAAGAGTCTAATCACAAGATTTTCAAATAAATGAATTGGAGTACTCACCTTAAAGGCTTAAACAATAACCTTTCAACAGTCTGCCTGGTGATATACAAATGATTGAGCTCGTGATAGAATCGTTCTTCCAACCTATAAAATTGAGAAAAACTTTGCATCAAAAGACAATCGAAACCAAAATAATATGTTTGAACAACTACCGAACTTCAAAATAAATTTGTGCTAAAACAGTAAACAGATGCTCATGCTTCTTGAAAAAAAAAATTGACCTCAACTAGTGCTACAGATTCGAGCATTTAACCCCCACACACGTAATTTATGAACACATCCATATTAGGTTTCTCCAAAACAAAAGGAAATGTGAGAGTCTAATCAACAGATTTTTAAATAAATTAATTGGAATACCCACCTTAAAAGCTTAAACAATAATCTTTCAACAGTCTGCCTGGTGATCTACAAACGATTGTGCTTGTGATAGAATCGTTCTTCCAACCTATGAAATTGAGAAAAACTTTAAATCAAAAGACAATCGAAACCAATATAATATGTTTGAACAACTACCGAACTTCAAAATAAATTTGAGCTAAAACAGTAAACAGATCCTCATGCTTCTTGAAAAAAAATTTACCTCTACTAGTGCTACAGATTCGAGCATTTAACCCCCACACACGTAACTTATGAACACATCCATATTAGGTTTCTCCAAAACGAAAGGAAATGCGAGAGTCTAATCACAAGATTTTTAAATAAATGAATTGGAATACCCACCTTAAAGGCTTAAATAATAATCTTTCAACAGTCTGCCTGGTGAGCTACAAACGATTGAGCTCGTGATAGAATCGTTCTTCCAACCTATGAAATTGAGAAAAGCTTTGCATCAAAAGACAATCGAAACCAATATAATATGTTTGAACAACTACCGAACTTCAAAATAAATTTGTGCTAAAAAAGTAAACAGATCCTCATACTTCTTGAAAAAAAAATTGACCTGAACTAGTGCTTCAGATTCGAGCATTTAACCCCCACTCACGTAACTTATGAACACATCCATATTAGGTTTTCTCCAAAATGTAAGGAAATGCGAGAGTCTAATCACAAGATTTTTAAATAAATGAATTGGAGTACACACCTTAAAGGCTTAAACAATAATCGTCAACAGTCTGCCTGGTGATCTACAAACGATTGAGTTTGTGATAGAATCGTTCTTCCAACCTATGAAATTGAGAAAAGCTTTGCATCACAAGAAAATCGAAACCAATATGATATGTTTGAACAACTACCGAAATTTAAAACAAATTTGTGCTAAAAAAAGTAAACAGATCCTCATGCTTCTTGAAAAAATATGACTTGAACTAGTGCTTCAGATTCGAGCATTTAACCCCCACACACGTAACTTATGAACACATCCATATTAGGTTTCTCCAAGACGAAAGGAAATGCGAGAGTCTAACCCCAAGATTTTCAAATAAATGAATTGGAGTACTCACCTTAAAGGCTTAAACAATAACCTTTCAACAGTCTGCCTGGTGATCTACAAATGATTGAGCTCGTGATAGAATCGTTCTTCCAACCTATGAAATTGAGAAAAACTTTGCATCAAAAGACAATCGAAATCAAAATAATATGTTTGAACAACTACCGAACTTCAAAATAAATTTGTGCTAAAAAAGTAAATAGATCCTTATGCTTCTTGAAAAAAAAAAATGACCTCAACTAGTGCTTCAGATTCGAGCATTTAACCTCCACACACGTAACTTATGAACACATAAATAACAGGTTTATCCAAAAAGAAAGGAAGTGCGAGAGTCTAATTACAAGATTTTCAAATAAATGAATTGGAGTACTCACCTTAAAGGCTTAAACAATAATCTTTCAACAGTCTGCTTGGCGATCAAAAAATGATTGAGCTCCTAGAATCGTTCTTCCAACTTATGAAATTGAGAGAAACTTTGCATCAAAAGACAATCGAAACCAAGATAATATGTTTGAAAAACTACCCAACTTCAAAATAAATTTGTGCTAAGAAAGTAAATAGATCCTCATGCTTCTTGAAAAAAAAATTGACCTCAACTAGTGCTTCAGATTTGAGCATTTAACCCCCACACACGTAACTTATGAACACATCCATATTAGGTTTCTCCAAAACGAAAGGAAGTGCGAGAGTCTAATCACAAGATTTTCAAATAAATGAATTGGAGTACTCACCTTAAAGGCTTAAACATAATTTTTCAAGAGTCTGCCTGGTGATCTACAAATGATTGAGCTCGTGATAGAATCGTTCTTCCAACCTATGAATCAAAGAGAAGCTTTGCATCAAAAAACAATCGAAACCAATATAATATGTTTGAACAACTACCGAACTTCAAAATAAATTTGTGCTAAAAAAGCAAATAGATCCTCCCGCTTCTTGAAAAAATATTAAATGGCAACACAATTTTTGCATATCACAAGATTTTCAAATAAATGAATTGGAGTACTCACCTTAAAGGCTTAAACAATAATCTTTCAACAGTCTGCCTGGTGATCTACAAACAATTGAGCTCGTGATAGAATCGTTCTTCCTACCTATTAAATTGAGAGAAGCTTTGCATCAAAAGACAATCGAAACCAAGATAATATGTTTGAAAAACTACCCAACTTCAAAATAAATTTGTGCTAAAAAAGTAAATAGATCCTCATGCTTCTTAAAAAAAATGACCTGAACTAGTGCTTCAGATTCGAGCATTTAACCCCCCCACACGTAACTTATGAACACATCCATATTAGGTTTCTTCAAAACGAAAGGAAATGCAAGAGTCTAATCACAAGATTTTCAAATAAATGAATTGGAGTACTCACCTTAAAGGCTTAAACAATAACCTTTCAATAGTCTGCCTGGTGATCTACAAATGATTGAGCTCGTGATAGAATCGTTCTTCCAACCTATAAAATTGAGAAAAACTTTGCATCAAAAGACAATCGAAACCAAAATAATATGTTTGAACAACTACCGAACTTCAAAATAAATTTGTGCTAAAACAGTAAACAGATGCTCATGCTTCTTGAAAAAAAAATTGACCTCAACTAGTGCTACAGATTCGAGCATTTAACCCCCACACACGTAATTATGAACACATCCATATTAGGTTTCTCCAAAACAAAAGGAAATGTGAGAGTCTAATCAACAGATTTTTAAATAAATTAATTGGAATACCCACCTTAAAAGCTTAAACAATAATCTTTCAACAGTCTGCCTGGTGATCTACAAACGATTGTGCTTGTGATAGAATCGTTCTTCCAACCTATGAAATTGAGAAAAACTTTAAATCAAAAGACAATCGAAACCAATATAATATGTTTGAACAACTACCGAACTTCAAAATAAATTTGAGCTAAAACAGTAAACAGATCCTCATGCTTCTTGAAAAAAAATTTACCTCTACTAGTGCTACAGATTCGAGCATTTAACCCCCACACACGTAACTTATGAACACATCCATATTAGGTTTCTCCAAAACGAAAGGAAATGCGAGAGTCTAATCACAAGATTTTTAAATAAATGAATTGGAATACCCACCTTAAAGGCTTAAATAATAATCTTTCAACAGTCTGCCTGGTGAGCTACAAACGATTGAGCTCATGATAGAATCGTTCTTCCAACCTATGAAATTGAGAAAAGCTTTGCATCAAAAGACAATCGAAACCAATATAATATGTTTGAACAACTACCGAACTTCAAAATAAATTTGTGCTAAAAAAGTAAACAGATCCTCATACTTCTTGAAAAAAAAATTGACCTGAACTAGTGCTTCAGATTCGAGCATTTAACCCCCACTCACGTAACTTATGAACACATCCATATTAGGTTTTCTCCAAAATGTAAGGAAATGCGAGAGTCTAATCACAAGATTTTTAAATAAATGAATTGGAGTACACACCTTAAAGGCTTAAACAATAATCGTCAACAGTCTGCCTGGTGATCTACAAACGATTGAGTTTGTGATAGAATCGTTCTTCCAACCTATGAAATTGAGAAAAGCTTTGCATCACAAGAAAATCGAAACCAATATGATATGTTTGAACAACTACCGAAATTTAAAACAAATTTGTGCTAAAAAAAGTAAACAGATCCTCATGCTTCTTGAAAAAAATATGACTTGAACTAGTGCTTCAGATTCGAGCATTTAACCCCCACACACGTAACTTATGAACACATCCATATTAGGTTTCTCCAAGACGAAAGGAAATGCGAGAGTCTAACCCCAAGATTTTCAAATAAATGAATTGGAGTACTCACCTTAAAGGCTTAAACAATAACCTTTCAACAGTCTGCCTGGTGATCTACAAATGATTGAGCTCGTGATAGAATCGTTCTTCCAACCTATGAAATTGAGAAAAACTTTGCATCAAAAGACAATCGAAATCAAAATAATATGTTTGAACAACTACCGAACTTCAAAATAAATTTGTGCTAAAAAAGTAAATAGATCCTTATGCTTCTTGAAAAAAAAAAATGACCTCAACTAGTGCTTCAGATTCGAGCATTTAACCTCCACACACGTAACTTATGAACACATAAATAACAGGTTTCTCCAAAAAGAAAGGAAGTGCGAGAGTCTAATTACAAGATTTTCAAATAAATGAATTGGAGTACTCACCTTAAAGGCTTAAACAATAATCTTTCAACAGTCTGCTTGGCGATCAAAAAATGATTGAGCTCCTAGAATCGTTCTTCCAACTTATGAAATTGAGAGAAACTTTGCATCAAAAGACAATCGAAACCAAGATAATATGTTTGAAAAACTACCCAACTTCAAAATAAATTTGTGCTAAGAAAGTAAATAGATCCTCATGCTTCTTGAAAAAAAAATTGACCTCAACTAGTGCTTCAGATTTGAGCATTTAACCCCCACACACGTAACTTATGAACACATCCATATTAGGTTTCTCCAAAACGAAAGGAAGTGCGAGAGTCTAATCACAAGATTTTCAAATAAATGAATTGGAGTACTCACCTTAAAGGCTTAAACATAATTTTTCAAGAGTCTGCCTGGTGATCTACAAATGATTGAGCTCGTGATAGAATCGTTCTTCCAACCTATGAATCTAAGAGAAGCTTTGCATCAAAAAACAATCAAAACCAATATAATATGTTTGAACAACTACCGAACTTCAAAATAAATTTGTGCTAAAAAAGCAAATAGATCCTCCCGCTTCTTGAAAAAATATTAAATGGCAACACAATTTTTGCATATCACAAGATTTTCAAATAAATGAATTGGAGTACTCACCTTAAAGGCTTAAACAATAATCTTTCAACAGTCTGCCTGGTGATCTACAAACAATTGAGCTCGTGATAGAATCGTTCTTCCTACCTATTAAATTGAGAGAAGCTTTGCATCAAAAGACAATCGAAACCAAGATAATATGTTTGAAAAACTACCCAACTTCAAAATAAATTTGTGCTAAAAAAGTAAATAGATCCTCATGCTTCTTAAAAAAAATGACCTGAACTAGTGCTTCAGATTCGAGCATTTAACCCCCCCACACGTAACTTATGAACACATCCATATTAGGTTTCTTCAAAACGAAAGGAAATGCAAGAGTCTAATCACAAGATTTTCAAATAAATGAATTGGAGTACTCACCTTAAAGGCTTAAACAATAACCTTTCAACAGTCTGCCTGGTGATCTACAAATGATTGAGCTCGTGATAGAATCGTTCTTCCAACCTATAAAATTGAGAAAAACTTTGCATCAAAAGACAATCGAAACCAAAATAATATGTTTGAACAACTACCGAACTTCAAATAAATTTGTGCTAAAACAGTAAACAGATGCTCATGCTTCTTGAAAAAAAAATTGACCTCAACTAGTGCTACAGATTCGAGCATTTAACCCCCACACACGTAATTTATGAACACATCCATATTAGGTTTCTCCAAAACAAAAGGAAATGTGAGAGTCTAATCAACAGATTTTTAAATAAATTAATTGGAATACCCACCTTAAAAGCTTAAACAATAATCTTTCAACAGTCTGCCTGGTGATCTACAAACGATTGTGCTTGTGATAGAATCGTTCTTCCAACCTATGAAATTGAGAAAAACTTTAAATCAAAAGACAATCGAAACCAATATAATATGTTTGAACAACTACCGAACTTCAAAATAAATTTGAGCTAAAACAGTAAACAGATCCTCATGCTTCTTGAAAAAAAATTTACCTCTACTAGTGCTACAGATTCGAGCATTTAACCCCACACACGTAACTTATGAACACATCCATATTAGGTTTCTCCAAAACGAAAGGAAATGCGAGAGTCTAATCACAAGATTTTTAAATAAATGAATTGGAATACCCACCTTAAAGGCTTAAATAATAATCTTTCAACAGTCTGCCTGGTGAGCTACAAACGATTGAGCTCATGATAGAATCGTTCTTCCAACCTATGAAATTGAGAAAAGCTTTGCATCAAAAGACAATCGAAACCAATATAATATGTTTGAACAACTACCGAACTTCAAAATAAATTTGTGCTAAAAAAGTAAACAGATCCTCATACTTCTTGAAAAAAAAATTGACCTGAACTAGTGCTTCAGATTCGAGCATTTAACCCCCACTCACGTAACTTATGAACACATCCATATTAGGTTTTCTCCAAAATGTAAGGAAATGCGAGAGTCTAATCACAAGATTTTTAAATAAATGAATTGGAGTACACACCTTAAAGGCTTAAACAATAATCGTCAACAGTCTGCCTGGTGATCTACAAACGATTGAGTTTGTGATAGAATCGTTCTTCCAACCTATGAAATTGAGAAAAGCTTTGCATCACAAGAAAATCGAAACCAATATGATATGTTTGAACAACTACCGAAATTTAAAACAAATTTGTGCTAAAAAAAGTAAACAGATCCTCATGCTTCTTGAAAAAAATATGACCTGAACTAGTGCTTCAGATTCGAGCATTTAACCCCCACACACGTAACTTATGAACACATCCATATTAGGTTTCTCCAAGACGAAAGGAAATGCGAGAGTCTAACCCCAAGATTTTCAAATAAATGAATTGGAGTACTCACCTTAAAGGCTTAAACAATAACCTTTCAACAGTCTGCCTGGTGATCTACAAATGATTGAGCTCGTGATAGAATCGTTCTTCCAACCTATGAAATTGAGAAAAACTTTGCATCAAAAGACAATCGAAATCAAAATAATATGTTTGAACAACTACCGAACTTCAAAATAAATTTGTGCTAAAAAAGTAAATAGATCCTTATGCTTCTTGAAAAAAAAAAATTGACCTCAACTAGTGCTTCAGATTCGAGCATTTAACCTCCACACACGTAACTTATGAACACATAAATAACAGGTTTATCCAAAAAGAAAGGAAGTGCGAGAGTCTAATTACAAGATTTTCAAATAAATGAATTGGAGTACTCACCTTAAAGGCTTAAACAATAATCTTTCAACAGTCTGCTTGGCGATCAAAAAATGATTGAGCTCCTAGAATCGTTCTTTCAACTTATGAAATTGAGAGAAACTTTGCATCAAAAGACAATCGAAACCAAGATAATATGTTTGAAAAACTACCCAACTTCAAAATAAATTTGTGCTAAGAAAGTAAATAGATCCTCATGCTTCTTGAAAAAAAAATTGACCTCACTAGTGCTTCAGATTTGAGCATTTAACCCCCACACACGTAACTTATGAACACATCCATATTAGGTTTCTCCAAAACGAAAGGAAGTGCGAGAGTCTAATCACAAGATTTTCAAATAAATGAATTGGAGTACTCACCTTAAAGGCTTAAACATAATTTTTCAAGAGTCTGCCTGGTGATCTACAAATGATTGAGCTCGTGATAGAATCGTTCTTCCAACCTATGAATCTAAGAGAAGCTTTGCATCAAAAAACAATCGAAACCAATATAATATGTTTGAACAACTACCGAACTTCAAATAAATTTGTGCTAAAAAAGCAAATAGATCCTCCCGCTTCTTGAAAAAATATTAAATGGCAACACAATTTTTGCATATCACAAGATTTTCAAATAAATGAATTGGAGTACTCACCTTAAAGGCTTAAACAATAATCTTTCAACAGTCTGCCTGGTGATCTACAAACAATTGAGCTCGTGATAGAATCGTTCTTCCTACCTATTAAATTGAGAGAAGCTTTGCATCAAAAGACAATCGAAACCAAGATAATATGTTTGAAAAACTACCCAACTTCAAAATAAATTTGTGCTAAAAAAGTAAATAGATCCTCATGCTTCTTAAAAAAAATGACCTGAACTAGTGCTTCAGATTCGAGCATTTAACCCCCCCACACGTAACTTATGAACACATCCATATTAGGTTTCTTCAAAACGAAAGGAAATGCAAGAGTCTAATCACAAGATTTTCAAATAAATGAATTGGAGTACTCACCTTAAAGGCTTAAACAATAACCTTTCAACAGTCTGCCTGGTGATATACAAATGATTGAGCTCGTGATAGAATCGTTCTTCCAACCTATAAAATTGAGAAAAACTTTGCATCAAAAGACAATCGAAACCAAAATAATATGTTTGAACAACTACCGAACTTCAAAATAAATTTGTGCTAAAACAGTAAACAGATGCTCATGCTTCTTGAAAAAAAAATTGACCTCAACTAGTGCTACAGATTCGAGCATTTAACCCCCACACACGTAATTTATGAACACATCCATATTAGGTTTCTCCAAAACAAAGGAAATGTGAGAGTCTAATCAACAGATTTTTAAATAAATTAATTGGAATACCCACCTTAAAAGCTTAAACAATAATCTTTCAACAGTCTGCCTGGTGATCTACAAACGATTGTGCTTGTGATAGAATCGTTCTTCCAACCTATGAAATTGAGAAAAACTTTAAATCAAAAGACAATCGAAACCAATATAATATGTTTGAACAACTACCGAACTTCAAAATAAATTTGAGCTAAAACAGTAAACAGATCCTCATGCTTCTTGAAAAAAAAATTACCTCTACTAGTGCTACAGATTCGAGCATTTAACCCCCACACACGTAACTTATGAACACATCCATATTAGGTTTCTCCAAAACGAAAGGAAATGCGAGAGTCTAATCACAAGATTTTTAAATAAATGAATTGGAATACCCACCTTAAAGGCTTAAATAATAATCTTTCAACAGTCTGCCTGGTGAGCTACAAACGATTGAGCTCGTGATAGAATCGTTCTTCCAACCTATGAAATTGAGAAAAGCTTTGCACCAAAAGACAATCGAAACCAATATAATATGTTTGAACAACTACCGAACTTCAAAATAAATTTGTGCTAAAAAAGTAAACAGATCCTCATACTTCTTGAAAAAAAAATTGACCTGAACTAGTGCTTCAGATTCGAGCATTTAACCCCCACTCACGTAACTTATGAACACATCCATATTAGGTTTTCTCCAAAATGTAAGGAAATGCGAGAGTCTAATCACAAGATTTTTAAATAAATGAATTGGAGTACACACCTTAAAGGCTTAAACAATAATCGTCAACAGTCTGCCTGGTGATCTACAAACGATTGAGTTTGTGATAGAATCGTTCTTCCAACCTATGAAATTGAGAAAAGCTTTGCATCACAAGAAAATCGAAACCAATATGATATGTTTGAACAACTACCGAAATTTAAAACAAATTTGTGCTAAAAAAAGTAAACAGATCCTCATGCTTCTTGAAAAAATATGACTTGAACTAGTGCTTCAGATTCGAGCATTTAACCCCCACACACGTAACTTATGAACACATCCATATTAGGTTTCTCCAAGACGAAAGGAAATGCGAGAGTCTAACCCCAAGATTTTCAAATAAATGAATTGGAGTACTCACCTTAAAGGCTTAAACAATAACCTTTCAACAGTCTGCCTGGTGATCTACAAATGATTGAGCTCGTGATAGAATCGTTCTTCCAACCTATGAAATTGAGAAAAACTTTGCATCAAAAGACAATCGAAATCAAAATAATATGTTTGAACAACTACCGAACTTCAAAATAAATTTGTGCTAAAAAAGTAAATAGATCCTTATGCTTCTTGAAAAAAAAAATTGACCTCAACTAGTGCTTCAGATTCGAGCATTTAACCTCCACACACGTAACTTATGAACACATAAATAACAGGTTTATCCAAAAAGAAAGGAAGTGCGAGAGTCTAATTACAAGATTTTCAAATAAATGAATTGGAGTACTCACCTTAAAGGCTTAAACAATAATCTTTCAACAGTCTGCTTGGCGATCAAAAAATGATTGAGCTCCTAGAATCGTTCTTCCAACTTATGAAATTGAGAGAAACTTTGCATCAAAAGACAATCGAAACCAAGATAATATGTTTGAAAAACTACCCAACTTCAAAATAAATTTGTGCTAAGAAAGTAAATAGATCCTCATGCTTCTTGAAAAAAAATTGACCTCAACTAGTGCTTCAGATTTGAGCATTTAACCCCCACACACGTAACTTATGAACACATCCATATTAGGTTTCTCCAAAACGAAAGGAAGTGCGAGAGTCTAATCACAAGATTTTCAAATAAATGAATTGGAGTACTCACCTTAAAGGCTTAAACATAATTTTTCAAGAGTCTGCCTGGTGATCTACAAATGATTGAGCTCGTGATAGAATCGTTCTTCCAACCTATGAATCAAAGAGAAGCTTTGCATCAAAAAACAATCGAAACCAATATAATATGTTTGAACAACTACCGAACTTCAAAATAAATTTGTGCTAAAAAAGCAAATAGATCCTCCCGCTTCTTGAAAAAAAATTGACCTCAACTAGTGCTTCAGATTCGAGCATTTACCCCCACACACGTAACTTATGAACACATCCATATTAGGTTTCTCCAAAACGAAAGGAAGTGCGAGAGTCAACCAAACTGTCTCCCTGGCAACAAGTGCACACCCAAAGTACCAAAAAGACTGCATGGACGCAGGCACCCGCAAGCAAGACTGCATGGACTGCATGCAAATAGTTTGGCATGCATGCGAGCAACCAAAAAAGCTGCATGCCGCGGCAATCCGATCGCTGTTAATCTCGTGCCATATTTTAATGCAAAGGCTAGGCAGTGGTACTACTATTTTTTTTAGCAGCATGCCTAAAAAGGCTGCACGCTGTGGCAGACTAGTGCTAAGCATCGACCTCGCTAGATATCTAGTGCTAGGCAATTGTAGTAGCTTTTTAAGCTGAGTACTAGTATCATCAAAAATACTAGTAGAAAATAGCGTCTCCACGATATCATGAAGTTGACTTTTTTTAGTTGTACATCTTTTTTTAATAATAGTTAGCAGAATGATTTGACACATCTATTGAGATTATTAAGATCAATTATCAGTTTTTTAAATACAGCTACCAAATTAACACACCTATCAGATTATTAAGATCCAGATTGTTTAATGTAGCAACCAAATCGACTTGGCGCACCTATCAGGTTACTGAGATCAATTGCCAGATTTTTAAAATACAGCTACCAAATTGATTTGGCACACCAGGTTATTAAGGTCGATTACCAGATTTTGAAATGCAGCTACCGAATTGATTTGACGCACCAATTAGGTTATAAGATCAATTACCAGATTTTGAAATGCAGCTACCAAATTAATTTGACACGCCTATCAGGTTATTAAGGTCGATTGCCAGATTTTTAAATGCTGCTACCGAATTGATTTGACGCACCTATTAGGTTATTAAGATCAATTGCCAGAATTTAAAATATAGCCAAATTAATTTGACACACCTATCATGTTACTGAATTGCCAGATTTTTAAACGTAGCTACCAAATTGATTTTGACATACTTATCAGCTTAAAAGGTCCACGGTAAAAGGTAAAAGGTCCAGATCAATTATCATATTTTTAAATGTTGCTCCGATTTGTAGAGCATATATGTGCGTACGAGCTCACGGTAAAAGGTCTAGCTTAAAGTTGTTACAAGACAACTAAAAAAACTTTTACAACAGGGTGAATACAAAAATCCAAAACATAACCTCACACGTTAAATGTAAAAAAACAGTATAAAAAGGTTCGGTCTTAACACTAGGGCCTAGGCCAATCTAGAGGTGGAAATTAAAAAAACATGCAGTACTGTAGCAGCACATGCAGCTCGTAGTACATAGTAGTACTCGCACACTGCAGACAGGAGGAAGCAATTCTCTCGCTCTGACAAAGGCCTGCTCCCTCGTACTGTAAGCCTATAGTGTGGCAGCGAAGCAAATCTGACACGTCTAAATGTGATCGGACGCGTGGTGTGGACGCCGCAAGGAAAAGACGCGCTTGCGGCGCTTCTGAGTAGATTTCGCCATAAATGAATTGGAGTACTCACCTTAAAGGCTTAAACAATAATCTTTCAACAGTCTGCCTTGTGATCTACAAATGATTGAGCTCGTGAAAGAATCGTTCTTCCAACCTATGAAATTGAGAGAAGCGTTGCATCAAAAGACAATCGAAACAAAGATAATATGTTTGAACAACTACCAACTTCAAAATAAAATTGTGCTAAAAACTAAATAGATCCTCATGCTTCTTAGAGAAAAAATTGACCTCAAATCGTGCTTCAGATCCGAGTCACACAGTAACTTATGAACACATCCATATTAGGTTTCTCCAAAACGAAAGGAAGTGCGAGAGTCTAATCACAAGATTTTCAAATAAATGAATTGGGGTGCTCACCTTAAAGGCTTAAACAATAATCTTTCAACAGTCTTCCTGGTGATCTACAAATGATTGAGCTCGTGATAGAACCGTTCTTCCAACCTATAAAATAGAGAGAAGCTTTGCATCAAAAGACAATCGAAACCAATATAATATGTTTGAACAACTACCGAACTTCAAAATAAATTTGTGCTAAAAAAGTAAATAGATCCTCATGCTTCTTGAAAAAAAAATTGACCTCAACTAGTGCTTCAGATTCAAGCATTTAACCCCAACACACATAACTTATGAACACATAAATAACAGGTTTCTCCAAGAAGAAAGGAAGTGTGAGAGTCTAATCACAAGATTTTCTCCAGCATGAGGACCTAAAAACAAGAGTGTCTGATCGCTATAGGGATTTGTGCCAAATGTTTATGAAAATAGCTTCTCGTGCCGCTGAATGTGATGAATCATATGATAAGGCTGCTAACTGCGCAGAGCAATTAGCACAAGATGTGGAGAAATGTTTGAAAAATAGAGCTGATCCAGAATTGGGTAACACCTGTACTACAGAAGGTACATCTTATAACTTACAATCGCCTAGACTACTTCCAAACAAAGGCTTACATTTAGCATTATTGTGGCAGGACTGAACATCGACTCTAGTAGAATATCAAAACACAACGAAGGGCTTGCGGAACCAAAAGGTATCAAGGTAAATGAGAAGACTACCAAAGGATCAAAAATACCCGTTGGTGGGTTTGAGAAAGCAACCGCAAAAAAGAAAAAGAAAAAGGAGAATACTGTACAAGTGCAGCCGCAAGGCACCTCAACGGTATCAAATTAGCAGCTTCTTTCCTATAAAATCATTAATTGTACCGACCTTTCTATATAACTATTTACAGGGTCATTTGGAGTTTTTCACAAACCAAATGGCTGCATATCAATTACAGTACAACAATATCCTAAATGCTTCAATACCACCATCAATTGGTAACACCATCGCAATGTCAGCACATACCCAAGAACTGCCACAGTTCCAACCTATCGGTCCAATTGGTAATACCATCCCAATGTCAACACATACCCAAGAACTAGCAGGATTTCAACCATACTAGTATCTCAATGTCAACACATACCCAAGAACTGGCAGGATTCCAACCATACGGTCCCCTAGTGGTATAAAAAGTTCACACTTTCAAGTTTTCTAGTTTTATAGTTCGTTGAAACTGAACTTTGCCGCTTTTATGTGCAGGGCCATCCAACAAATCACATGTATACGCATTTACAACAACAGAAGTATGCTCTGAATCCCTCACTGCAAGGGACCATTGGGACCTCTACCTCTAGTTCGATGGCACAACAAAATCAAGCATTCTTTGATCAACCGCCAACATAATAAATTTGTTTTTCAGAGTTTTATTTCACTGAGTTTTGACTTCCATTGCAAATTTGATTTTTATTACAACTTGTGTGTACCGTGAACTGAATGTTACTCCTTGTACCAATCAAAAGTACTAGTTGACAGGACTAAGCAGATTCTGCTTCCACAAGGGTCATGCTCGACTCAACTCTCATCTCTCAGTATAAACAGAACATAAGCAATCCGTAGAATGCAAGAGCTGGTTACCTCAAAATCCTTGAGCTTGCACACGCACACGAGGTACACGATGAGGTCCTACTAGCACGGCACCGTTGTGTGCGCTACCTCCTCAGCCGGAGGCCAGGCTGCCACGGCCCCGCGGAGTCACCTTCTCACCGCCGCCGGGAGTCCAACCACCGTTGCCCCCGCTCGGCGCCTCCTCCCGCTTCACGCGCCGCCGTCCCGCAAGACCACACGGCAGACGGGAATAGGACAGCGGCGGAGGAACGGAGCCGCGGCCGCGCTTCAAGCGCCGCCGTCCCGCAAGACCACGCGGCAGCCGGGAACAGACCAGCGGCTGAGGAACGGAGCCGCGGTCGCGCTCCTCCAGGTCGAGGCTCCCGGGCTCTAAGCCTGATAGGGCGGAGCGGACGGCACGGGGCTGGAGGCCGGGGGAACGCGAGCACGGCGGCCAGAGGTCGCCCGGCGGCTCAGCTTCTGCTGGTTCAGTCTAGCTTGAGTTCAGACAGGGGATGGAATACGGGGAGTGTATTTATGTTGGCTCCCCGTTTTTCTCCGTTCATGCACTTTGTTTTTGCCAAAGCAAGTAGGAGTAGATTGTGGATTTGATAGGCGTCAAACCTCTGGAACGTGCCGCTTAAGATAAAGCAGATCGAGCTCGATCACGTAGGCGTGCTTTTGAAACCGAAGAGATAAGCTGTGCTAATAAGCTACTCCATACTATGTTTGCACAAGATGAGATCGGTATATCAGTAAAAGAGGAAGACTTGAGGATCCCCATCTCTAGTAAAAGGAAACAGATACTCAATCATGGATGCTGATTTAATGCGCAACTAAAAAAATCGCCACAAAAGGGAAACTTGAGGATCCGTTCCTCTATAGTACAAGAAAAAACAATTCTTAAACATGGAAGCTGATAAGAAAATTGTTTGCATGATACGTAATTGTGATCCCCATATTTAGCAGTAAAAGAAAACAAATACTCCTACTTCAATCATGGAGGGTGATTTCTAGCGCACCTAACAAAAATCGCCATAAAAGGGAAAACTTGAGGATCCGTTCCTCTCTAGTAAAAGAAAAACAAGTTTTAAACATGGAAGCCGATTAGAAAATTGATTGCATGATTACACAATTGTGATCCCCGTCTTTAGGAGTAAAAGAAAACTAGTACTTCAATCATGGATGCTCATTTATGGCGCACCTAACAAAAATCGCCGCCATAAAAGGGAAACTTGAGTACTCCCTCCGTCCACGAATAAGTGTACATTTTCCTTTTTTGGAGGTCAAACATTTACAAATTTGACCAAACTTTTACACAAAAATAGCAACATATATGACATCAAATTACTATATTATTAAACTACATGTCAAGATCTATCTAGCCATATTAATTTAGCGTCATAAATGTTGTTACATTTTTCTAAAAAGTTGGTCAAAGTTAATAAAGTTGGACTTAAGACATGTCTAAACGTACACTTATTTGAGGACGGAGGGAGTAAAAGGGAAAAGAATCCTTAAACATGAAAGCTGCTTAATGACGCACACAGAAGGAAATTGATTGCATGATAGGTACTTGTGTTATATAAGGAAAAAAAATCATTGTAAAGTATTATTCCACCATACCTCCATGGCCGTACACGGTTATGAGAAGATTATTTGTGGTGTTGTCAAAATCAACATGATGTCAGCCTGTCATGTTGAAGTTTAAATTCAAGAATTAACAAACTTTAAATATCGCAAGTTTTACCATACAATTATTTTCCACATTAAACAATTTGTATTACTGTGTTCTATCCCAGCTACATTTTGATACAAAGTTTATGAAAAGCACTTAAAAATAACATATAGCTGGGCGATCCTCCTCCTATATTTGGTGCTAACTGATGCACCACGGACTTTTCTGCTTGCAACACCCCCATCAACAGATGTCGCTTGACAAGAGAATGAAAACCTTCAACCAAGAGAACATGAGGTATTTTACAGTGCAGTTAAGGCAAAGCTGATCTTGCCGAATTGGTTTTTAGATGTGATAGAAGTTGGCCGACATCTAGTAGGTTATGCCAACTTCTATCACTATCGCTGTGCACTTGATTGTAATTCGGAAAGTGCTCTGTACGATCATCTGGACTATGAAAGCAAATCCATTTTAACTGGTCTTTCCATGCTTGCCAAAGGCACAAACCACCACTCTTAGATAACATGACTCATCCTATATGAAATATAGTGATCTTTACTACGTATTAAAGATACATTTGTCAGTTCAGATATACATGCATAGTCAGTCGATCGGTAATAGAGATCAATGTCAAATATTTTGTAGAAACATATTGTACTGAACAAGCGAATGTGCTGGAAGCTCATATGAAAAATCTGACAAACAATAGTACAACACAAGTTGATCATCTAAGTACTCACGCCACAGACAGTGTGAGGGCCCGCAGCAAGACATGTACCTCAAACAAGGAGTGAGTGGTGAGTAAGAGGTCGCTGGCAGTCGAACACTTTTTCCTTTATGACTAATATTCTGACTAACTTTAGCCAACTTCCTTTATAACTCTACTATCAAACACATTCATACGTCTGCGGTAGTGTGATGATTTAGCCAACTTAAAAACAGCTAGTAGCCTACTTCAAGGGTATTAAAACCACATCCCCTTTTTTTAAGCTATATTTTTCAGTTCAAACATAGCTTTCATAACACGAAGTTCAACAGACACATCACCATTTATAAATAAACAGCACGTGCAACCTGAGACGCTAGTTAACTGTTACCGCTAGAAGGTGTTGTGGGGGGGGGGGGGGGGGGCTAGTTTTCAGAATCATCCGGTCAATGCGACCACAGTTAGCACCAGATCGGCCTACATGATGGAAACAGCGACGGACACTGAATGTTAAAGCGATGAGCCATTGTTGAGTATGCTCAGATGACCGGATGTCTTGTCCTTGCACGCGGGGCAAATGAAGCCAACAGAGTCTGCCTGCTGCTCGGCGGTGCCGAAATGCTGGAACCTCGTGTTGCACCATACGCACACGGACTGGAGCACGCCGACCATCTTCGACATGTCCCAGCCTAGCTGGACCGGAGGGCAGCTCCCGAACGGTGGTGCATAGCCTAGCATCAACGTTGGCTCGTAGCCTAGCATCAGTGTTGGCTCGGGCACAGGCGCAGGATTATGTCGACCCATGCTCCCAAACTGCGGAGCTCCAGCTGATGCCATCCGAAGATGCTCCTCAAAACTAGGATACATTTGCTGCTTCTGGGCACCAAATCCAAGCTGCAAATCGCACTGTTGGAAAACAATCAAATTGTCACCTCCATCCTGGCATGCTACGAAATAATAGTATGGAGTACACAAAATGAATTACAAGAGTCAACATGCAGATGGATAACACAACGAACAATGGTGTGTGCTACGGCTACATTTAAGAGATTCTTTATGATATAAATATTAGGATAAGATGACGTGACAGATTATAGCAGTGATTAAATGTGTTCAGCTGCTAAAACAGTTACGTGGACATGCTAAATTTTATGACCTAACATTTCTACTTTAATATTTCTATTTTATTAGTTACCAACCAAAGAATTATCTTTCTTTCCTCCTTCAATATAAGCAGGACCCCATATATTTTAGCGATCACTGATAAAGGTTCAAATGAAAAATCATTCGGCTATCACCTGATATGTGTGGAAGTCTAAAGAATAAATACCCTGAAGATCTAAGTATTGTATAGCTCTAGCAGATTGACTCAGTGAAGGACCAGTATGTGAAGATATTCTGTGAAACTTACCTGATCTTGAATAAGTCTGCTCATTGGACCCCCTTCGACAGAACGAACCAAAGAGGTCAGGCTTCCGAAATTGGTGTGCATGGACATAAAATCGTCCATACTTCCGCTTGGGCCTGCTGCAGGGAGTGAGTCACAAGCAGGATCACCGCCATTGTACTGATTTTCCAGGTCGCTGTCAGATCTTTCCAGAGCCTCAAGCATGGAACCCTTGATATCAAAATCAAGTTCATTTGGTTCACTGCGACTGGTGGAGCCACTTACAAAAGAACTCCTCATACTGTTGAAATCAATTACATCAGTTGCAGTACCACCAGTCAGTGTGTTTAGGTCAGCCATTGAGTAGCAGCTTGAGAAATCAGCTTTCATATTCATGGCATTAGTCAGCTGAGCAAAGCTAGTTTCTCCAATAGCACCAGTGAAGATGTCATTGTTGTAAGCTTCAGCATCATATCCTGGTTCATTACTTGATATGTTCCCTGAGTTCACAAACTGTTCCTTTGCATTATCCTCACGCATGTTCGCTTCATTCTTGATTTCAGGAGTCATTGAACAGGAAGCAGTGAAATAATCCACACTAATTTGAGCAGGAGAGATAGGGTTCATGGTTAGATTGGATTGATACACCATGTCATTATTCTGGTTGACAAAATTTTCAGCCTTAGAAACACTGTTCTGGTTGACAAAACCTTCATCCTGACAAACATTGTCATCATTAGAGCTAGCACCGAAGCATTGGGCGATAATGGATGCTCGATTGACGTCATGAAGAGCATTAGATGCTTCGCAGTTTGTACCAGAGACAGGAGAAGATACTGTATCTAAACATGAATTGAGGTTGACATCCCTTATTCTGACATCAATTTTGATCTCGTCGTTTCTCGAGGCAGCCACTCCATGATCCTCAACAGGTTTGTCATATTCAGGGCTAGTAGGATTGACCATATCCCGAAACTTACTATCATCTACCTCCATGCCGATGTGCTCCACCTTGTCATTAAAATGAGTTTCACCAGGAAAACTACTGAACTTCCGATCCAGCAGACAGTGCTCGGAAACTCGTTTTGGTACTGTAATATCAGTAAAATCCATTCGATCATCTGTGCATTTGGTTTCACCTGGAGCATCTGTAGTAGGCGCAACCTCTTGAGGTATGCTACAGAAATCATCAGGCCTGTTGAAACTTCTGGAGCAATCGGCACTCGGATATTCCACAACTTTTGAGCTGTCATGCTCATGAACTTCTGGAGACTTACAAATACTAAGCTCGCTAGCAACATCAAATGTACGAGAATCTTCGGCTATATGACATGCTCCATCACGGACTCCATGGTCACCAGAATTGTTAACATGTTCCTTTTGATGTTCAGTGAATGGCTTTCTAGAAGAAAGTTCGTTCTCCTGTTGAGTTAAGCCAGTTACCTCCCGGACAAGGTCCTTCTGATTCCCAGAGACAGGCTCTCCAGAAGAAGGTTCTTCGTCCTGTTCAGGTAAGCCAGTCATCTCCTGCAACCCACATGGCACTGCAGCGAAGGATGGTTGGGCACAAAATTCTCCTGAAGAAGCTCTGCCGAACAGTTCTACTGCACTCTGAGCTTGATTTTTAAGATCGACGGCACCATTGCCAAAATAGCTAGGTTTATCTTCAGATGTCCTCTGACATTCCTGAGTCTCAAGCTTTCCATCTTTACCAACTCCCAAATCAACAGATTTATCAACCCTGCGCCTTTTTGTTTTCCTTTGGTGAGAGGACAGTTGATGCTGCTCATAGGCACTCTGGTCCTGAAAAGTCAATTTGCATTTTTTGCACTCTTTCTTGTCTGCTTCTATTGGAGCTTCATCTTTAAAAGGTTTTTGTCCCTGTCCCTGGGAATCACCACAGTGAATGGATAATGCAACAGAAGTGGCTGCAACTGCACTTTGTTTATCCTCAGTTGAATCAGCTTGCTGGTGGAGACCTACAGACTAATTTAACAACCATCAAGTTAAACAAATGAAGTTCAAGTGCAGGCTGCATAGATAAGGTGCATACTAAAAGAACTTACATTAACAGCACCCAAGTCACATACTCCCACATTGTTGCTCTGAACAGTAGTTAGCTTTGCCTCAACATATCCAAGAAGTGACATGACATAGGAAGAAACTTCTTTGCAAGTAGCAAACTGATGTCCTCTGGGGCTGGAAAAGTATGTTATGCACAATTAGGTAAGGCAAATAATGGTAACGGGAACGTGGCATGAAAAATACAATTCACTACCAAATTAGATGAAATAAACATTTACGAATTACACAGTCCAAGCACCAAGGAGATCACAAACACATCAGACAAGCTACAATGCTACACCGTTTGGTCAAACAGGTACCATCTTCGTTAGGCTCTCCATTTAACAAGTAGAAATTAACATGGGTATTTTTCACCACCAACATAACTTATGTAAAGCACAATGAGAGTGGGAAACTGGGAATATGTCTTTGGAAGAGAGAAAAACCCTGCCATGGTGATATACATAAACAGATATCCATGTATTGGTGCAAGTCTAATGAAAACACCAAGGAAGGAGGGTGCGTCAATAAGGCAATAGTATACCACCATCCAGATAAAAGTGGAATCATTTAAGATAATTACAATAGCGCCTACTCATAAAACCCTTGTCGGTATCAAGATGATATGTCATATGTGCATAGTTTGGGTAGTCAACCTTGATCAGCCTAACATGCTGTCGCCGATGCTTAACTGTATATATACAATGGTAATAAGGTTGGAAACATATAACCAATTCCAACAATAAGAGATTGGGGGTTCGTGTGGATACTGTTAACCTGGCCAAAGTCCTTTAGTCCTCTTAACACAGGATTAAACTTGCCCGCTACAATTACTTCTTTAAGATTCTAATTTCCAACTACTAACCAGTTAATCTGGTTAATCTTGCCAAGGACATGTTGAGCCTATACACGTATGCCTAACTGGACATGGATCTGACGGTTGCAAAATTAACTGCATATACCCAGGCCACAGTACACATACCAAACCGAAAAATAGGGTGGGCAGAAGGCACCTTTGGTTTCCTTATATTTAATAAACGAATCAAACAAATAAAGAAAAGCAGTGCGTGAACACTTGCGCTACCAAACAGAAAAGAACCACTATTCCTTTTTCCTGAGAAAACAGACCTTTATAAGATCCTTATCCAAACAATTTATACTTCGGAAAATGTCATATATATGCCAGACAGGGGATTGACAAAGGCATCAATCATCCCAACCAAGGGGTTAGGCATGCACTTTTAGTTGACGTTCTTTACCAGAGAAAGGATGCATAGATTGATCACTATATACACAGAAAGGAGACGAAGAGAACGGAACAAATAGGACAAACTGATAACTAGATTGCAAAATTGTACTCGGTAAGCATGTATTGTGATCAGATGCACTCACAAGAAAACAAACAGGACCAACTAACTGATGATTAGGATAAAAAGATGCACAATGTATGCATCTACTACCATTGGACACTAAAAAGATAAAGATAAAGATAAAGATAGATGCCAGACATCCTGAAGTAACACCAGTGCAAATGCTACTCCAACTAGAATAATGCTTATGCATCTAATATCCTGGAAAACAAGATGCAAGACATTATGAAACAACAACAACTATGCATCCATAAAACACAATGTCTCCAAGCTTATGTATCAAATATATTCAGCGATTAATCGCTACTCGCAGGGTGCCAATAAGATTACCTTGAATCGGCTCTGTTTATCGTTGTGACCGATTTATCGGTATGACAAGCGATTAATCGGGAATCTCCCTATTAACAGGTCAGGCCCCTCATGCAGAAACACCAAAAAAAATTGTCCAATATTTTTTTGTGTTCTGCGCCCTTCCATGAATTGTTATTTATTACGCCAACTCTTTTGTCAAAAAACATTGTGTTCTGCCTACTCTTTTGCATGTTTTACACTTTTACTAGTAGAATTGGCATGTTTTAGTGCTGGGAAATCTGGGATTTACAGAAAAACTGGCCGATTAATAGTCGAGTGATAAAATCAATTAATCGGACGATTTCTGATTAATCTCTAATCCCAAGCTGACCGAGCAGTAAACGATAAGCGATGTCCTGAACAATGCAAACATCTAGTCCAACACTTAATCTAGTCACTGAAATCAGTATCATTGACTTAAAAGATCTTATTTTTCATTCCGCGGACACCCATTTCTCTTCAATGTGAATATGTGAAAGAACCGTTATCCGTGTGAGAGCATGGCATACATTCACATCACATTTGGGTCATAAAACCTGAATCATTACCGAGAAGGCTACAACACTATCAAGTATCAACCGCCATCTACTATCACTAGGATCAAAAGAAACTACATACAAAGGAGCAGAACAAACCTAACATAATGGCGGCAATTGATCCAGGCAGCACGCTCCTTCCGCTTGATCCCAAGGATTAGCTTCCACCCACGGGGCAGGTGGTCACCAAATATGGCGGCATCAACAAACTTCCTTCGTCGCCTCCGGCTCCCCCACTGCCCCTCCAGCTCATTCATGAACGCCAGCAGCTCAGACTCCAGACCCAGTCCCGCAGTCCGTTTCTGTATCTCCTCCCCATACGGATCCACCAACTGCGCGAGCCTAGCCAAATCAACCGCCACTCCCTTCGGGTTCATCAGCTCCCGGTCGGGGTCCGGGAGCTGCGGGATCGGCAGGGAGGCCACGGGGGTTGCGGGCACAGCTACCGGTGGTGCGGTTAGGGTTTGTTGTTGGACTGGAATATGCAGTGGCGGCGGATAGGAGGGGTCGTCGCGCGCAAAGAGGCGCTGGAGGTGGAACACGATGAGGCGGTTCTCGGAGTCCTCATCGGTGGGGGCGGCGGTGGAGGAGGAGGATGGTGCGCTAGGGGTCAGGTTGTGGGAGAGATTTGTGGCGACGCGGTGGCGGGAGAAGGTCTGCTTGCGGGAGCCGGCGCTCTCGTTGAAGACGGCGCGGTCGATCTTAGGGGGCGGGAGGATGTCGGCGTCGCGGCGCCCGCGGCGGGGGTCGACGGCGTAGGGGGATGCAGCCGCGAGCGCCACGAGCTCCGACTGGGACAGCGCGCCAAGGTCAACCATGGGAGCCACCTCCGTCCCCATGGCGGGCGGCGGCGGCGGCGGCTTGCGTCGGATGAGTAATTTGGGGTTTGGTTTCAAGGAAGGAAACGCAAAAGGACATGGAAGGGAAAAACTGCGGCTATGCCTATGCGAGAGGAGAAGTGGGGAGTGGGCTTTCAGATCAAACGGCTGGGGTGACTTCAATGTTCGTGCGCTCCGTTGATCAAATAAAACTGAACCCCCTGCTCCACGACGAGGCCGCCGCCGCCGCTGGAGCTCTAATCCCAAATGGCGCGCCGCCTCTTCTCCGCCGCGAGAGCTCTCGTCCCGCCCGTCCCAGCTCCCACGCCGGCTCCGGTGCCCGCGTCCTCTTCCGCGGTCGCGGAAGCGGCGGCGTCGCTCCTGCCGCTGCTCCCGTGCAAGCGGCGCAAGAAGCTCCTCAAGAAGCTCAACAGCCCGCGCGTCGCGCCCATCGAGCCCGAGGCCGACCGCCGCGTGCCGGCCCTGGACGCCGTCCTCGACCGCGACGCTGCCTTCCGCTTCCTCTCCCGCGCGCGCTCCTTCATGGCCTCCCTCCCGCCGCCGCACCGCATCCCCCTCTCCGAGGCCGGCAAGCTCTACCGCGAGCTCGGCTTCCCCCGCGGCCGCAGCGTCACGCGCGCCGCCGCCCGCCACCCGCTGCTCTTCCACCGCACCACCGTGGGCTCCGTCCCTCACCTCGCGCTCACGCCGCTCATGTGCTCGCTCCTCGAGGAGGAGCGCCACATCCACGACGAGCTCCTCCCCACGCGGTTGTTGTCCGTGCGGAAGCTCCTCATGCTCACCGCCCACCGCCGCGTCTCGCTCGCGAAGCTTCACCACTGCCGGTCGGTGCTCGGCCTCCCCGACGACTTCCGGGACCGTGTCCGCGACTTCCCCGACGACTTCCGCGTCGCCGTGGACCCCGACGGCCTGCACGTCCTCGAGCTGGCGCGCTGGGACCCGGCCCTCGCCGTCAGCGCCCTGGAGCGCGACTTCGTGGTGGACGAGCGCCGCGTCCGGCGCACGTTCCGCTTCTCCGTCCCGCACCGGCGGTCGATGCCGCTGGACGCGGAGGAGGCGGAGCGGCTGGACGCGGCGACCACGTTCCCGCTGGTGTCGCCGTACACCAACGGCGCGCTGCTGAGGCCGTGGACGCCGGAGGCGGAGAAGTACCGCGTCGGGGCGGTGCACGAGTTCCTGAGCCTGACGCTGGAGAAGCGGGCGCTGATACACCACGTGTTCGAGTTCAAGGAGGAGCTCGGCCTGACGCGGCACATGTACGAGTCGCTGCGGAAGCAGAGCCGCGCCTTCTACCTCGCCGGCACGGAGATGAACTGGGCCGTGTTCCTCCGGGAGGCGTACGACGACGACGGCGTGCTCAGGGAGAAGGATCCCCTCGTGCGCTTCAACGAGAAGCTGCAGGGCTACGCGTGCATGACCGAAATGGATCCCAGGCATAGCATTGCTGCTTGAGTTGCAATTGATCCTGTGTTGTTGTGTGTCACATGTTAGTTCAGAAAGCACCTTGTTCATGGCTGTATCCGTTCATTCCATTGAATTTTTTTTCACTTGTATGTTGTAGTTGAATGGCAGATCTTCAATACTAGCAGAATTTCATCGATCAGGTGGTCGAGGGTAGAAGCAGAAATTTGGAGACCATACCGCACCAGGTTTCTCTCACGGCGAATCGATCAACACCCTCATTTTGTCCACTCTCGTTTCTACATTCTTCATGATATATAACGGATATGAAATGATGCACACACATGATTCAATTATTACAAACACACATTCAAAACATTGCATAGTTCAAACACATAATCTAAAAGACATATTTAAAGCACACAAAATCAAATGAGATTTATACATGGTTGGTCACTGAACTTGGCCGAGATGAGTACATTGGTCACTGAAGTTGCAAAATGTTGCCCGCCGGTCACTCAACTTGGACCAGCTTTGTTCGCTAACGGATGCCGACATGGCAGGTTTAGGCGTGATAATTATCACGTGTGGGTCGCGTGAGCAGAACTGGGAACGGCTTTTTTATGAAAACCCCCTCAAACTTAACAGACATGGTTTAAATTGTAAAAGGGTTGGTGGAATAAAAGAACGGGCCCGAACCCTAGAAATCTAAAATCCCCAAATCCTGCTCCCCAAATCGCGACCGGCGGCACCGATGGATAGCCGCCGCAAATTCCCGTTCAAGATGTGGCGCAACGGCGAGCCGGAGCTACGGCCGGAGCAGGGCCGTTGGGTCCTCACCCCGACGCGCACCATGCTCAAGCTCGAGCGGAAGTGGACGGGGAGGGCGGTGGTGGCCACTGTTCATGGTCGCCGTCCTCCTGTCTCGCCGGAGGACGTCGTGGCGGCGCTTGTCGCAGAGTGCGGAGTTACACGCTGCGACGTGAAGGTGGATGTAGCAGCTCCGCCTGTTGATATCTTCATCCGCTTCCGCCACGAGGAGGATTGCACTCGCGTGGTCTACAAGTCGTGGGATGTCTCCATCTCCGGCGCGCCGCTCAAGTTCGCCCGCTGGCACCCTGCTAGCGGCGCCGAGGAGTCGGAGCTGCCGTTCTTGACGAAGCTGACATTCGAGAGGTTCCCGCAGCAGGCGTGGGAGCCCGATGCGGTTGGCCAGTTCGTGAACCGGCTGGGCGGCCACCTGAAGAAGATGTTGGCCCTGAGGACAGTTGGTTCCTCTCCGTCGAGGCATGGATGAAGAATCCGTGCGATGTGCCCAAGACCTTTGTGATTGAGGTGCCATTGGCGCGACCACCGCTCGGACCTCCGTCCGTCGACTACGAATCCGACGAGGACCCGTCCAGTCCTCCACCACCGAGCTCACCGACGTCGAAGCGGACAGCGGTGCACAACGTGCTCATCCATGTCGCCAAGGTGCTCGATCATAGCCCAGTGCTCACCGACATCCCACGCATCTACTATGAAGACGAAGACCCGACGCGCACGCACTTCTTTCCATTCGAGGGCGGCCAAATGGACGGCATTGTGCTTCCTCCAGTGCTCGACGGTGGCCATTACTTTGGTGGGCACAACGGCAATGGTTCAGCCGGAGGGGAGTGATGTTGTTGTTGTTGTCTGAAGAAGATCGGTATTGTCGTTGTTGTTGTCTGAACCAGTACCAGGCCTGCACCAGTACACTGTCATTCTGTGGTCGGCCAAACTGTAGCCCAAATCAGTTACCATCTTGTTGATCAACACACACCGAAACGTTCTCCTATCTAGCTCGTCAAACAAATCAACCTTCTCGTCCAAATAAGCACGGTTCTGCCCATAACAAGAGAAGTATCCACCATGATGAACTTCCACGCTGAATCTATCGTCAAATTTTCCTACATTACGAGAAAAATCATCATAACCGACCGGAAAACAGCGCCTCTCAAGAACATACATCTCCACAAAAATTGGCCAAATTACTGCTACAAATCAGTTCATCGGACGGAATCGAAGAAATACCTACACCCTACGTGAACTACAAACACATAAGATCCCCTAAATTAGCCACAAACTAACCGAAAACACATCCCCCCATTAGGGTTTCTAGGCGAAAGAAGTTACCGTAACTCGGCGGATCGTCCCATGGATATCTGAGGCGCGGCAGCGGAGGTTCTACTTCGCCCCATTCGTCCACTCCCCCGTCGCTTAACCCACCGTCCGTCACGCCGGCGACGAGCTCGTCCGGCGCGTCCATGTCGCATGTCTACGGACACGAACAGCCGCCCTCGATGGTCTGGATGGAGTGGTGCTTCCACGTTTGCTTCGGGGGTGTTTTTGCATAACTTCCACCTGCCTCGGATGGTCAAACCATAGTCAACCTATCATGTCAGCATCGGTTAGCGAACAAAGCTGGTTTGTGACATGTTTACTCATCTCTGCCAAGTTGAGTGACCGGCGGGCAACATTTTGCAACTTCAGTGACCAATGTACTCATCTCGGCCAAGTTCAGTGACCAACCATGCATAAATCTCAAATCAAATTTAAAACACATAAGTTGAAGACATAGTTCGAACACATAAGTTGAAGGCATAGTTCGAATACAAACTTAACGAGATAGCTCAAGAACATATACATAGTTCAAACACTAGAGTGGGAGGGCTCCTGTCCGAGTCCGTGCTCGCGTCAAAGATGACGAGGGGCTTGGGAGGAGCCTGTCGCGAGCTCCCGGCCTCGGCATTGTTGGCGCTCAAGAACCAGTAGGATAATGTACTCGTGCACGGTGAGGGAGGGGGCATGCCGTTAGCTTCTGGCCTAGGCTTCATTGGTGCTCCTAAACCACCGCAAAAACCAGGTCATGGGAGCGGCAACACAACAAGCTCACGTGACGGTATGATGGTTGTTGGCTCAGCGGCCTCTTTGTGATGACTAGTAAAATTGCACGTGCAACGCACGACTCCTACTCTTCATTTATATTTATCAGAGAAATGCACTATATTTAGTTGTAACATATTATCATTCAACCCTAGTTTGAAGCGAAACTGAAAAATAGGTAGTATTAAGCAAATAAAATTGCACGTGGACTCTTACTCTTCGTTTATATTTATCACAGAAATGCACTATATTTAGTTGTAACATATTATCATTCAACCCTAGTTTGAAGCAAAACTGAAAAATAGGTAGTATTATGCGCATATATGTACAACAAAAGTAGCTTGTCTAACATAAGAAATCTCAACAGATAAATACACCCTGCTATAGTCCTTCAGTTCTCTAGTGAACAGAGGGGCGATTTGTTTCCGGCAATCGACTTGACACACAATTACAATCAATTTCCGAGGTTAACTTCTGGAGGCTCCTACTCAATTGCCGGCCACACCCGGTGTGCTTGCATCTCCGTCATCTTCTAACTAATCCACCATGCAGTATATAGTAATTCTCGCACCTCTGCTTCCAAAACGTTGTAGAAATAGAGTTTGAAGCTTATGCAAGAGCAAAAAATTGAGAATCAGAGAGCCATACAAATATACCCTCAGAATAGAAGAGTTGATAGTATCAAAGCTCCTCACATAGGATCGGCAGCACAAGCTGATGAAATTAAACAAAGAACATACCCCAAATATGTTAGGTAACAGGTTAGCACACTACAACTTCAGATATCATATCATGTCACAATGATGAGTGAACAATTTAATCCAGCACAGAACAAAGTTAAATGTTACCATTGTGCAGCAAACAATAGTGTAATTACCGCCGTCATTGTATTACTTGGAGCAATTCTGAACCATGTGTTTGTTTAACTGGAATATGAAACATGAACAATGATAGAATCAATAGTAAAGTAGATCATGTATGCAAACAATAACTTTGAAGGGGCAATTCTACTTCTGTTACTTTCACGCACGACAATGCAGGATATTAATGAATGACTTACCTTTAGTAATTGACTCCCTTTGGTAATCTCAAAATCTTATTATGGACATGAAAATGTCAAAACTTGTATGGTATTTTTCGACAGAGATAAGAAAAAAGCTAAAATGGCCTAAATTATTTGAATGATATCTTTCTAAAAGCACACCCCATGTTTAATATAACTATTAAGCCTAAAGTTTATAAACTATTCTCAAGAATAAGAGAATCCTTCCCTAGGCCTGGAAAACCTTTTCCAAACATGTCCTTTGAAAGGTGACCACAACAGAAAATCATGCAGGAGGCGTTCAAATATCAAATATATTAAACACTTGGTAATTCATGCAATACTTCAAACAGCCCCAAACAATAATCGTGTTTTGCACTTAGTGTTCATGATTCTCGGTAGCTACAAAATAAAGAACAATACAATATGGTAAGATTTAAATAGCCTAAGCTTGGATTTGCCACAACATTTTCGCTGACCCGCTATATTTCAGTATTCAGCGTAGCAAGAGGCATATTAGAGCAAAAAACAATCTGGCTACAAATGCTACGGATAAAGCAAGAGTACCTTAACGTGTTAACTATGTAATTCAGCTAAACAAAAATATTTGTTGTTTCATTGAGCTTCTTTCTCAAAATCTATCGCTCGTTGGTATGATGGTACATGAAGAATTTTCTTCATACAACAGAACTTTACACCATCTGTCAACATAAAAAAGTATGTAATGGGTATTAATTAGCTTTCTCATGAGACATATCCGCATTCCCGCACGGAAAAGAAGAAGGGAAACGGAAACCAATAATAAACATAAGCTTACCTCTTTCACAATGTGCTAGAGTTTTGAGATCACTGGCAGAGATAAAAAAAATGGCTATTCCTTTTTTATTTTCTTTGATAAACTTGTCATGGAGAGACTCGGTAACTATCTCTAGTTAACAACGGATCTACTTTGGTAAACCAGAAATTTATTTTCAAGCACATAAGATAAGGGCGTGCAGACAGTAGCAACTAATTTTAGGAAATCCTCATACCGGCAAGATCAAAGATATATTTTCGAACAAACATAACAAGTCAGCGTTTGATATGAGAGTTCCATCTGTAGGCATTCTCCCTCTTTTAAAGTCTTAAAAAATGATTATTATTTCAATAAATTGAACCATTTGCACCTCCAAAGTCTGAAGAAATATGTGTGTTTACACTCTGCAAGCCAATGATGTACCGGAAGTGCCTAATCTAGGAATGACCGCATCAGCACTAACACAATAGACATTGGTAAATGGCAACAGCCCTGGCCTACTCGCGCACCTCCGGTGACGGGCGTACAAAAAATAGGAGGTGACTTCTGTACGCTACTGCATGGGAGAGGGGAAAGCAGAGGATTTACCAGCAGCGGCATGGGAGTCTGACGCCTGACAGGCGGTTGGTAGCGTGCAGGGGGTAGGGAATCAGGATTCAGGGCGCCGTGTTCTCCGCGGTGGCCGGATCCGACGATGCGGTATGCTGATCGATCCCCGCTCGCTGCCTAGTGCGCTCGCCGGCATGGAGGAGAGGTTCGGGAGGGAGGGGTGGGGAGAGGGACCGAGGGCATCAGAGGAGAGCGCGGCATCGATGCCAGACTGTGAGCGAGCGAGGATGTCATCATGTGTGGAAGCGGATGGCAGAGTTTTCGTTTGTCTCCTCAAATTGCTAAAGGTACACAAGGTGAGAGCTAGTTGTTATCTTGACGGTTAGATCCCAATTAGTGGGCTGATCGTGAGGCCTATATTGCTCCCTGTTTGCTGTGTACATTAAACAGGGTGTTCATAGGAAAGAATATGTTTGCTCTTTTATTAGTAGTAGAGATTACAAGAGGCTCGATTGATATGTGAAGTGGTTGTTGAGAGGAAAAATTTATCCATATTGGAATAAGAGAGCATACTTGTTTCGATGAGGCCAAGGGAAAAAGAAGGCCATGTCATTATGACGGTTTGGATCATGCCATGTTGCCATGGCCTCTCCAACGCGGAGTAGAATATCAGTGGATATTCGAAGTCTGGTAAAAACATCGGTTGTCTCTTCGAGGGCCATTTAGGAGGAACTGTACCAGCGCCACGCACCGACCCCCCCGTGTACACCACGCAATGGCAGGCCTCTCCTCTGACGGACTAGCTAGCAGCTCGTCCAGCTAGCGATGGTTGTTTCTCAGGCCACCAAGCACCAGATGGGTCTAGCTGCTACTGGCAACAACAACAACAGGAGAGAATCCGACGAGCAAGGCGATCGTGTACCACTTGCAGTTGTAGGCCATCGGATTGATTCGGACAGAGATCAACTCTCCTATCTGGCTCGGACACCAGAGCGGTCGACTGGTCGTCGAGTTACTCCAAAGCTTTGCTGTTCACGTCGTGCGCTTGCCGCGAGCTGCACTGCACCGTCGTTCCCACAATCCCACGTGAAATC
This sequence comes from Puccinellia tenuiflora, assembly GCA_012064385.1. Lineage (NCBI taxonomy): Eukaryota > Viridiplantae > Streptophyta > Magnoliopsida > Poales > Poaceae > Puccinellia > Puccinellia tenuiflora. The sequence goes on from QRDG01000416.1 coordinate 1,275,118, forward strand.
TCACTCAAGCTCCGTATAACGACGTCCTACCGAACGACTCGAGGAGACGCCGCCCACAGTAGTCACGCGCGCGACCGTCCGTGCGGTGAACCTTGAACAATGGGACGCGAGCTTGGCGTATCAATGGCCGGCCAGAGCAGGTGTACATAAAAAATGTGCACAGGAACGATTTCCTGTCGGAGTCACGTCACTGTGTCAACACAGGGTCACAGGTCAGGTCCTGGAACCTGCAGGAACAAGAAGCCAGAAGCAGTCATAACTCTGTACATGAAACAGCGTCGAGACAGGGATTACATAGGCAGGGTGAAAGATATAATCGCGAGTGTATGGAGTGAAGTATGTAATGGGAATGCAACGGAAGAAGGTTCAGTGGGTCACATCTCACATGAGCAACAGCAATCGCTGCGCAGCAAACAACTTGGCCTCACGCAGCGTTTTCTATTAGGACCACAGGCTCTGGCCTCTCAACTCTCAAAGCCCCTTTTCCTTCCTTCCTTCCTGGAAGCTTCAGAAACAAGTCACGGTTGTTCCTTCCTCCAGCTTGGAGGAAAGGATGTCACGTAATCAAGTTTGGTATCTCATCTTATACAACAGTTATCTATTTTGAGTATCTGCAAGTCAATAGGGTAAACACATCAAGCACTTTATGTTTGATTCGATCATATTTACGCTTGCAACATGGAAGACAGCATGGCATTGCGATTGCAGAAATTAGCACTCGAACAGCAGATTTATCACTTGCTGGCAAGGCGATGACACAAGTTGCAGCACATGAGTCCAGTGGCTTTGAGTTCAATTGCTCATCGCCTACAAACCCCCACGTATCAAAAGAAAACAAAACACATGTTCTCCTGGTCCTGCCGACGGAAGGGAAATTAGGCCACGGAACAAGCTAAGCACTTCGCGTGTGACAGGCAGACACAGCAGCGACAAGAAGCCTTTTGAGCTATGCCAGCCTCACTCTAAGCTTCTAATGCTAAAAAACCACAGGCAGGTGCATCTAATCTCCCCCAGGCCCCCACCATGAGGTGAGGAGAAGCCATGGCCACATGGACTACAGATGGAAATGCCTGTAACACTGCATTCTAAGCAAAATGTTTCTCCCCTTGGCTTTGGTGGCAAGAGTACAGGAATGGTTGAGAAAGTTATGGGTGCCAGTTGGAAGGATAGGCCGTCTCTCCCATTTAAACACACTGCCATCCTTTCTGCAGGCCCTTGACACATCTCCACACACAGACACAACCATACACAGCCGACAGTCGCCGCCCCGAAGAATTCTTGACCCCTTCATGCAGTCCAGCCCTCCCTCTGAATTTCATCTTGTCATGTGGAGGTAGCTGTGTGCTGGAGGAGGCTTCAGTGCTCTTCTCAGGTTATGGGTGTTCGAGAAGAGTAAACAAAATCAAAGCCTTCTTCACACCTGCATTGCTTAGGAGATTCAGATTTCAGAGGAAGCATAAGAGTGGGTGTTCCTCGAATTCTTTCCCAAACCTCGTTCTGCCTTGTTTCCCGTCTGCCTCTTGTCTTTAGCCTTTCTTCATCTCTGTCTCCACTCCCATCTCCTGTTATGGAATCCTCCCAGATCACTGGGGATTATGGAGAAGAGTGCAACAGCAATGAATCCGGGTGGACAACATACCTGGGCTCCCCCACAAGTAGCAATGATGCAAAGGGGAATGGCAGTGAAGGAAGCAATGTTGAAGATGGTAGTGGCTACATCAATGAGAGGAGGAAAGGGAAAGAAGCAAACAATGCGGATGATGATGGAGATTATGATTCCCTGGCATCTGATGCTTCCACAGGGCCAGCTCAAGTGAAGGTGCTTGAAGGCAAAGAAAAGAAAGATCGTCAAACAAATGATAGTTGCAGCAATGAACATGGCAAGGATGAAAAGGATGAGATAATTACCAAGTTCTCGGCAAGCAGCAGCAAAAAAGTGGGCAAGATGAAGAAAGGGGAAGAGAAAAACAGCAAAAGAGGCCACAATAGAAGACGTAGCTCATCAAGAACAAGCTTCTTTTGGTAACTGATGTAAAATCCTTGCTCATCCATTTCTTTCTTATCAAGCTAGAATCCATGTTAGAGGCATGGGGGAGTTGAAGGCCTTGAGATGGTCCCTGCTATTGCTTTCCATGGTTTTGTCCATTTGTTAACCACCCCATAGGTTAGTTGTTACTATGCAAATCTGTCAACCTTCCATTATTATTAAATTCCCTATTCTTTGCATGCTGTCCTATGTTTCTATAGACATTAATCATCACTTTGTCCAGATACACTCTCCCAATGGACTGTTGAGGTTACCAACCCAAAAAGATAATTCACTTCAATGGCCTTCTGCTTTCCCAACTTTTTTATAGGTTCGAATATCTGCATTTGGTTACATGAAGATATGCTTAATGGTGTCTATGTCTTCACGTTAGTTAAGTAATTGAAACTAGTATTGTCTATAAGATATGTTACATCATCTGAACATAAAGCAAACAATTAATTGGGTTTACAGGCAAGTTTGTCTAATGCCTTCTTCCTTACCCTTGAGTAAAGCAAATTTTACTCATACCCTATCATATATAGTAGATCAATCTTAGTACAACTAATGCAACGTTCTCACATGAAACCTACTGCTGATAGGAATATCTGGCCCTTCTGTATAGGAATTAAAGCATGAGACAATGTACAGAACATTTATAATCATAAGATGTAGAAGATTCAGTATTGCTAAGCAAGACCTATAAACAATTTACTATACAAATAAGTGTAGGTTACAGAACATCTTAAGTAAACATTACAACTGGTACAGGGTACAAGAGCCGCCAGCTATCACCTGGTATGTGCAATTTACTACTCTTTGCATCTACATTTGTTGCCTAAAAGCAGCCAAAGCATCAGATGGAGCACCTTCTGCTGATCAAGTGAGGCGTAAGACGTAATTACCTCCAACAGTAATCTCATTCCTGAAATAAAAGAATGAAAACCTTATTAAAGGGAATGGTAATCAGTTCATCACTAATCATTTAGTAAATGATAAGAGTCTATTGAGCTAGTACAGACAGGGTCTAGCTGCTATAGCAAAATGGGTAAATGAGTTATTTCAGATGTGTTTGCGAAAACAAAAAAAGTTGTTTCAGATGAAGGTGGGCACTAGTTTCAATCAATTTTGATTGTTACAGTTGATGCGTGTTAACAACCATGATTGTGGCTGTTAATAGTTGATGTTCTATAGTGAAAGTTACAGTTTTCCAAAGTAGGTACGAACTGTGAAGTTCCCAACTTCTAAGTCATTTCACTCGGAGGTAGCTTCTCCATTTGATGGCGAAACAAGATTTAAGACCATTATTTGTGGTCCTCTATTATTTTGTCTGAACAACGCATAAAAGCCCACTTCATTCAGAGGCATCACAAACCAGCTCAAAGCACCCAAAAAAAAAGAGCCTTAATCACCCAGGTTACTATCATGCCTAATACAGTAATACAGTAATACCCCCCTAGATATTCTCACAAACCAACTAAACAGCACGCACGATCTTTAGGAATATCAATCCAGGGTGTTCCAGCTTGGAACCCTCTACCAAGCAATCATTCAAAACAAGGTTAGGACAGTGAGGGAAGCTAACCTGCTACTTTAATTTGTGAGACTAATCAGAAAATGCATCCTTACTCACATGGCACATTTTGCAGCAGTGATTGCTAAAATGTTAGGGAGTATGCGAATCATGCTTAATTTTCCGGGATGAATTAATGGTTGCCAAGTACGACGACACACTCCTGCTCCAAACCATCATGGCATCGTGACATCGTCCATACCTAACTATCAGCATTAGCCAATCAGGACGCATGAACATGTGGAGCGAGCACATTGTTTCTTCGATTTCCATCCAAAATTCACCAACTACAGCGCATCACAAATCGACACACTACAATCCAACATTCCCCTCGTCGACGGCATAGCCTTGTTGGAACGAATTGAAATATGAAATCGTCGATTTTCACGCGAATGATTAGGTATGTACCGACGGGGCGCTGACTTGGTGCGGGCGCTCGTGGGGCTACGACGCGATGGGCTTGGCGTGGTGGAGGAAAGCGGCGGAGCAGAGCACGGCGGTGAGGACGGCGAAGAGGCCGAGCGCGAACATCAGCGACATCCCGGCCACCGCCAGATCCAGCATCAGCTGGGCGCCGTGGAACACCGCCCCCAGCGACATCCTCTTGTCTCTCCGGCGCGCTTCTCGGAGGAGGCCTATATCACCGGCAACGGAGAGAGACAGAGGCAGAGGGGGAGGAGGTGGAGGAGAAGCGGCGGGCGGGACACGCGGCGCGGCGAGGGCGGGAGGAGAGGCGGCGAGGCGACCACCTGGACGGGCGCTCGTGCCATCTGTGAACCGTGACGCTGTAATCACATGGAAATGTGCTCTCTTTTTTCTCGAGTGGAAACATGTGGAACATATTGGAAGTTTTTGAAAAGCACGAGAAAATGAGAGGTGTTTGGTGCATAGCACGGAGCCAAAATTTATTACAAGTGTGCTAGTGTCAAAAAAGAGTAAAGTCTAATATGAACCTTAAATTTGTAGTCCCTAGCTAAATCAGACCCCAAACTTTGAATCCCTGAAGTTAGCACACCAAACTAACAGATCCTGGTCAAACTCAACCCTACATCTATTTTGGCGTGCTGGGAAAATGATAATCCCGACCAGGATAACAAGTTAGGCCCAGTGACAACATGGGCCCACATGTCATTTCCATCTTCCCCAATCTGCCAAATTCACAATGTGCCCTCGCGGCCGGAAAATTGGAGCTCCTCGAGGCGAACCACCAGGTCCCCGTAGCCGGCGAACTGGCGCTCCTGGAGGCTCTCGGCGGTGGAGGGACGCTGCAGTCGGCGACACCGTACGCGCCAACCGGACCGAACCAGTTGGGCAGCGGCACTGCTGCATGAACCGGACCATCTCGCGCTCCCCCACCACCATTTTGGTGCGCCACGAGTATATAGCCGTGGCGCACCAGATATAGATGCGCCACGCATAGCCCATTACCCGTGGCGCACCAAAATAGTGGTGCGTCACGGCTAAGTGCATGCTGGGTCGACGGAGGGGCACCCTCCTTAGTCGTGGTGCAAGACTTGTGCGCCACAGGTAAGAGTGTAGTCGTGGCGTACATTATTTCAATGCGCCACCAATATAATGGCCCCGGAGACAAATTTTGACCCAACATAGCCGTGACGCATCACAATTTTGGTGCGCCACGGGTAAGTGTCTTAGCCGTGGCGCATCACAATTTTGGTGCGCCACGGGTAAGTTTCCTGCTTTGTGCTCCCATGCCCCCCCCCCCCCCCCCCCCCCCCCGCCCCCCCCCCGGTGATCGCCTTTTCAGTTTTGGAAAAGCTAAAAGAAAATGTTAAAAAATTCAAAAAATAAAATCCTTTGAGATGTGGTTATGTTACGTAACCTAGGTGTTAGGAAAATTTTGAAACATGAATTTCGACATATTTTGCAAAAAATCATTATGAAAGAGTAAAACGGCGATAACTTTTGCATACGAACTCGGATTTCGACGTTTAATACCTTAAAAAAACTAGACGAAAAGTTACATTCAAATCAAATGGCCTACGGCCTTTTGAGCTGTTTTTGGTCTACAGAATCCCCAAATTCGAAAGGGAACACATAGATTTTTTACGTTTAAGATTTCTGGGCAAAAAAATAATAAAGGGCCTCTCTGACCCGTGGCGCGTGTGAAGGTTTGTGCGCCACGGGTAGTAGCAATACTCGTGGCGCATCAGTACGAGGTGCGCCACGGGTAACCTGAGATGCAACACTAGGTCCGACGACATCTATCTCATCCGACGGCTCACAGCGACGACAACGATCCGTGTGCTCTTTTATTCTTGTTAATGATTGGCTTAGAGGATAGGGGCATGGATTGGCACTCTTCTTACCTCCCCATCTCTATCTCCTCCTCTCCTCCTCCTCCTCCTCTCCTCTCAATATCCTCCTCCTCCTGTTCTCCTCCTCTCTATCTCCTGCTCCTCCCCGAGCTCCTTCTCGAGCTCCCGCGACGTCTCCTCCCGCCGGTGCGTCCTCGACGTCTCCTCCCGCCGCCGCTGCGTCCTCTACGTCACCTCCCACCACCGCCGCGTCCTGAACCTCTCCTCCCGCCGCCGCTGCGTCCCCGACATCTCCTACCGCTGCCGCCGCGTCCCCGACGTTTTCTCCCGCCGCCGCGTCCCCGACGTTTTCTCCCGCCTCCGCCGCGTTTGCTTCCACCACCGCCGCGTGCTCCTCCCTCTGTGAGACTAAGCTCCTCCACTGGTGACGACGACAACGTCCCCGAGCGTCCCCGAGGCCCCCGTCCTCGAGTATGAGCTCCTCTGCCGTCTGCCGCCTCGCTCCGCCGGCCACGAGGCCGGTATTTTTTTAAAATAAAAAATACATAGCCGTGGCGCACCCACGGCTAAGTGTATATAGCGTGGCGCATCAAAAAAAGGTGCGCCACGGCTATATACACTTATCCGTGGCGCATTAGAAAAAGGTGCGCCACGGCTATATACACTTAGCCGTGGCGCATCAGAAAAAGGTGCGCCATGGGTAACCACTTAGCCGTGGCATGGCAATCCGTGGCGCAGGGCCCTGCGCCACGGGTAACCAATTTTGGTGCACCACGGGTAAGGTTTTCTGCACTAGTGCGCTCTTCTCATCCCCGGCCGCCGAGCTCGAGCGCGTCGACGCCGACTGCCCAAGAATGCGCCCGTTTGTGCTCCACCGATGAGAGTCAGCTCGCTATGTGGTAGAAGGTGGATATGACGTGTGGGCCAGCCTAATCAGTGAGAGTAAGGAATTATTCTATGTGGTACGTATTATTTTTCCAGTGCACAATCCTGTTTAAGGTTGAGATTGATCGGGATCTGTTAGTTGGGTGTGCCAATTTCAGGGATTTAAAGTTTAGGGTTTAATTTAGCTAATGACTACAAGTTCAAGGTTCATATTGGACTTTACTCAAAAAAAATGTAACAGTGGTTGGTGCTTACGATTTGTTTTACTTTCCCTAAAAAATACAATTTGTTTTACAGTTTAAGTTATGCATGTTGATGTAGAAATTGGTTTCATGTTAGAGTTTTATACTTCGTTAAATTTTATCAGAATTGTTATTCTGACAAATATGGTCAATTGTAACCAATTGTCCTAGTTCAAAATTAATTTAGATTTTGGCCCCTCATATTCGCGTTGAGTATATGTAGACAAGGACGGACTTGCCCGCACAAAAGCCTGACGTCTGATGCTTCAGTTTTGAATCCAAACCTCAATCTAAATGCCTACCACTTACAAAGTTTTGTCAATTACTGCCTCGAACATTCGGTGCTTAGAATCCATATGGTATAGTCCCACAAGTGGAGGGTAGCTTGAAGAAGAGGTAAACACGAAGTTTGAAGGAGGAGATAAAGCTTTAACACAATAAAATGGATGTACAAGCCAATCACTTCAAGTAAAATCCATAAGGACAAGGAAACAAATGAGATTGGAAATATCGAGAACTAGGAATGCATATCATGCATGTATTGTGATATTGTTTGATATTGATCTAGAGTTTTTGCAGTTTGATATTCAACTTAAAATATATTTTGTTTTCATGAATATGATTTGTAGTGATGAACATAAATGTCCTATTAAGTTATCCTTGAATTAGTTTTTATGTATCATAGTGATGAGAACTAGATAAATCTAAACATGTTATTTTGTTATGGGTAATCTAAAAATGTTTGATGTACCCTTACTGGGTGAAGAGCATTGCCAATGCATTACCATGCCAAAAGGAAAAACTAGACAAGTACAATAATCCGTTAAAACCAAGATCATAAACATCGTGGTGCTTAGGTAATGGGACACAATGGTCTATGGTGGAGGGCACACACAATCCTCAATTTGAGATGGAGGTGGTACCAAGCAAGAAATAGAGGGTTACGACATCCAAAGAGAAAGATCGCGGGGTGGCAATCACCATGAGATATGGGGTGAGGTGAATTGGGTGTGGGAATAGGGATGGGTGAATCGGTAACTAGCCTAACCAAGGTTTAGAGCAGACCAATATGATGTGGAGACTCTAAAGTTTGGCTTTGCAAAACCTAGCAGTGAACTATATAATCATAAGGATTTCGTTGTAATTATCCTTTTTGTTGAGGTGCTTTGTACGGTTCAGTGTTTCTTTTAATACCAGGGTCCTTTTCGCAAAAAAAGAAATATACCATCATAGTTCCACACTTACCGACACCAAAGTGGAACCAGATTGCACCCATTAGTGATTGGGACCTTTATGTCTGTCACTGGGCCTTTTACACGATGACAAGTCATTGGACTTGTAAAGGGTCAGTGGGGTCATATGTTCGGCTCCAAGGAGGTTACGGCCAAATTGCACAAGTTCGGTCACAACCTCCTATGTCGCTTGACACCTATTAGAATGGAAAATTATAAAATTGTTCCAAACATGAGTGGTTGTAGTGCAAGAAAGGACTAGATTTGGCGAAAACAAATATCACGACCATTTTTATGGCTTGCGACGACAAGGAGCGGTAAACTTATGATATGAATCAAGCATGTCATGAGAAAGTCATGTTTCCCCTTATGTTCACTATTCTCCTACCGAAGCTACTCTCCTTTATCTATCTTGCTCTCTAGACCTGATTGTTTTGGCTACCGAAGAGGTGAGAGTGTAGGGACAACTATATGTACATTGTTTCTTCTCCAATAATCTTATATTTGAGTTTTGTCCTTCTACTCCTTCTCTTTCGATCTGCATCCATGGCAGCAGGGTGGAAACTCTTTTTTTTTTGAAAAAGGTAACACCGACGTAGAAGGGGTGATAGCTAGAAGCTTTGGTCCTTGACACTATGTTGTGGTCCAGAATTGCGTTTTGCCTCTATCAAGCCCTACTCTCCATGCTCCCAATTTTGCCCCCCCCCCAACTTTGGAAAGCAAAATTCTAAAACACAAGAACATAAAAAAAAAGTAGCCGAAAAAGATTGAAATTTACGAAGAACGAAAAAACGTTCAGTCTTTTTGAACTCGTTGTTCGGAATGCGAAAATAGCAATGAATTTCACAAATCACAATCTTTGGTAAGCAACTTGATTAATTTGTCATTGTATGAAAACTTGATTAAACATTGTTGTTTGATTAATGCGCTATTTTAAAATTTGTACTTACATATGAATGACATGTGGGGTATATAGATCGACGGCCCACTCACACGAGAGTTGCATAGGAAAACTCGGTACATGACCTGATCAATTAATCCCCTTATTATCCTCTTTTGTACAGGAAAACTCGTTTGGTCTTTCTGTCTCCAAATTCTTGCGGTGTGTCTGAAGATTGTCGAGGTAATAAGAAAAACAGTCGTACGATTCTCTTCTGACTGGCGTTCATCTTTTTTTTTGAAATTAAAACACACTTATATTAGGTCAGCAACCCTCCTCATTAAAAACTTTCCAATCCCCTTAGGTACCCTGATAAGGAAAAAAATATGTAAAAAACTTGCTGCCTCAATCAAATCAGAGATACATCGTCAATTAACAAGGAAGCTAAGCAAATTGGCGGATCATCTACCCACCTATGTGGTAAGAGATCCATCTCTCTCGACAAGTAATCTGCTAAAGCATTAGCTTCTCTATTACAAAAACTAAACTGACAAACTGGAAAAGTCGAAGCTTGGACATAAATATCGTCGAAACACGCCGCTGCAGCTGTTGAGGGGAAGATTCCGGACTGAAGAACTTCAATCACCTCCATACAGTCAGATTGGACAATGATTCTTGAGCAACCTACTTCATTAGCCAAAGCTAGCCCCCTGCTGATTGCTTTAGGGTGTGTTCGGTTGCGGAATATAGTGGAATGGAACCGAGTTGTTCCTTCGGAGCATTCCGGCGTTCGTTTCTGGGATGGAACGGAATCAACGCATTCCTCGGAAGCGAATATTCGCTGAAGGTGCAGAACGCACCCGTCCGGCCGATTCGGCCGGACGAGGTGGAATGCGCTCTCTCAGCGCGCTAATCCCCGTCTAACCTCTCTCTCCCCTTTCTGTCCCATGGCGCGATGGCCGGACGGAGGCGGCCGGAGCAAGGCGCGGCGAGCACGGCACGGAGGCGGCCGGACCGAGGCGCGGCGGCCGTCCAGAGACGCGGCGGCGCGGCTGCCCGAGGAGGCGTGGCAAGCATGGCGCGGAGGCGGCCGGAGCAAGGCGCGGAGGTGTCCGGACCGAGGCGCGGCGGCCGGCCAGAGGCGCGGCGGCACGGCTGCCCGAGGAGCGGCAGCGCGGCCAGCCAGCGGCGGGGGACAGCGTCCGCGGCTCGAATCGAGCGGCGGCGGCGGAAATCAGACGCGGCGGCGGCGGGATTTGGTCTCATTCGATCCTTCCGGTCCAATTTGACCTATTTCATCTCCGATTTTGGCCCCGTTCGTCTCTGATTTTGCTCCATTCCGCTTTTCAATTCTCGAACCGAACACAGAATAGAACCGTTCCATTTCAATTTTTTTTTGTCCTAACCGAACACAATGATGAAACCGTTTCATTCCCAATCCTAAAACCGAACACACCCTTAGTCTCAAGCGTACTAGCATCAATTCCAAAAACAACAGGCTCATTACAAGCTGCAATAAACCTGCCCGTAACCTGACTGGCGTTCATCTGGTCGCGTCAGACTCTCTCTCGAGTCTCCGAATTGAAGACTGAAGAGGCCTGGTGTTGCCGGTCTGTCTGGCCCACAAACTATAGGTGGTTATTTAATTAACACAAGAAAATAGAGCAAAAAATCTAGTCAAATAAAGCCTCTCACCTTTCCGAGTTGACTCCCCCGCTTTCAACCTCTGCCTTCCCCGCTCCACTCCCCAGTTCGCCTCCCCTCCACCTATCTGATCTCTCCCTCCACCGGAGCTCGCCACCTCCAAGGGATTTCCCCCCGCCCCGTTGTCTTCGTACTCGTCGTTCTCCCACGTCGTATCATATTGCACTGGCGTGGAGGTGGAGATCCATCCGGACTCCATTGGAGCATCTCAGGTGACGAACCCTAACTTGCTTGCGTTCTTCTTAGTCCTGCTCTGACCTTCTGTTTGCTGCTAATCCAGTTTGTCGCGGCTTCCTTCCGCAGCGTATCTTCCCAACAGGTTCGGGGGGTTTCAGCCGGGCATTGAGCAGCCATGCTCCACATCAAGCCCGAACCAGGAACATGGTGAGGCGATTTCTCCTTTTACCGTTTCTCTTTTGGAAACTCATAATGTTATTATTTGATCACCACGTTAGGAGTGCATCATCAATTTGTGTAGTTTCCCTTTGGCTGCGCTGCACGTAGTACTACTATCTATTTATGTGTTTTTTTTAATGGAAAATACAGTCGATCTGCTATCTGATTAGATATAAATAGAGAACGTATATACTAGGATCTCCGAAGAGCCTGCGGAATCATGGCATGGTGGCCGCCGGTGCCCTAACTATGGCAAGGTCTCCCGGTCTGGGTGTGAGTGTAGGCCTTCTGCGATATATGTCTTCCTGAATGAGAGCAGCCACCTCTGCTGGCGAATGGGCCGAATTGCGAGAAACCACCCCTTCGATTTTGCTCCTTCCAAGCCCCCCAAATGGCGTTGGTAGGTTACGTTTCCGCTTGCCTTCCTCCCCAACTGGCATGCTGTTAACTTCAGGAGACCTGCGATGGATTGGTCCCACCATGCCCCAAAATCTGCCGCGGTTGACTTGGGTTCAGGCCCAGCCAATCACTCCACTCGATCACCCTCTCCTGAACTGCCGCCCCGAAGGAGCACCCATGCTCCACATCAAGCCCGAACCCAGAACATGGTGAGGTGGTTTTGCCTTTTACCGTTGACCTGTTTGGAAACTCATAATGTTATTATTTGTTCACCACGTAGGGAGTACATCAATTTGTGTAGTTTTCCTTTGGCTGCACTGCACGTGGTACTAGTATTTATATATGTGTGTTTTTTTAGGGAAAACGCACTCGATCTGCTACTGCTATTCGATTAGATAGAAATAGAGATTGTATTTACTGGGTGGGGATCCCCGAAGAGGGTGCGGAATCATGGAGTGGCAGTCGCCGGTGCCCTAACTATGGCAAGGTGCTCCCGGTCTGGGTGTGAGTGTAGGCCTTCTGCGATATATGTCTTCCTGAATGAGAGCAGCCACCTCTGTTGGCGAATGGGCCGAATCGTGAGAAACCCCCCTTCGATTTCGCTCCTTCCAAGCTCCCCAAATGGCGTAGGTAGGTGACGTTTCCGCTTGCCTTCCTCCCCAATTGGCATGCTGTTAACTTCAGGAGACCTGCGATGGATTGGTCCCACCATGCCCCAAAATCTGCCGCGGTTGACTTGGGTTCAGGTCCAGCCAGTCACTCGACTCGATCACCCTCTCCTGAACCGCCGCCCCGAAGGAGCAGCCATGGCATAGGCGCTGGACCGTTTCGGGGTGGATGTGGCAGAGCTTGCAAATCAGGTCGTCCTGCCATCCGTGGATTGTGAAGTTGTCGGCAGTGACGATCTTCCCATGAGCCACTAGCCAAATCTGCTTTTGTTCGTCTTCAGATTTCTTCAGAAAATGTGAAGCGCCCCCTTTGTGAAAGACACAGAAAGTTAGACTTTGTATATACATGCTTAATGTTTTGTTTCATTTTGATCCTTCACACATGTAATGTCATGTATTCTATCTTGTCGTGTCTAGGTGCCACCAATAACAATTGAACATAATCCCATGCTTGAGAAGTGTATTAGACTATTAGTACTACGATTTTGGCTATGTAAGAGCACAGGAATTGTCTGTGTCAATAAATTTTCAGTGCAGATTATTTCGAACACAAGATCTAATGTTGCTTTCAACAAATCTAAACCTAGTACATTGAAACTAGATTAGCTATATAGTTCTGAAATTGGATTTAAATTTACATTAAAAAGTACTAACCTGCATATCCGCAAGCGGATATCATTCCATAGGTTTGTGGTAGACTTAATTTTGATTGAATTGGCATATAACATTTGACTATCTTTTGAAATGGCATATGAGCATATCCATTTTTTTTGCGAGTAGAAGTGGCATATCACTTCCTCATGCGAGCAAAAGTTGCATATTACTTATTTATGCAAGCAGTAGTGGCATATCACTTTAATAGACCTATAGCTAGAACAATAAGGCGAACCAATGACAAAAATGAAGGAGGCATTAGTTTTTATGTTTCCTAAAGGCATTTACTTCCTTAATATCCTAGTTACTAACGATCTCAACCTGAACACACCACCTCAATTTCATATACTATTTTCTTTGCCATCTAATAACTGTACTCATCAAGAATCTCAGACTATTTGCAGCTTTACCAGATATTGAAAACATATGGGCTTGAGAAAGATAAACTACCCCTCCACATCACCTCAAGGTCAAATTGCTCATGAATTTAGAAAATCTTAGCCCATCCTTGACAGAGCAAATTTACTTTTTTGTTATGTATTTCAGCTTATGCTTGTTGTTGTTATGGAAAATCATCAAACATGAAAATAAGTGTTTTGCATTATCATGTGCAGGGAAGAGGAAAGCCAGGAGCATGAACAGAAAGTACACAAATACCAAGCTATACTTGCAGCCCGTTTGAAGGCCAAATACTTCTCTAATAAGGCTTTCGATGGAGGTACTCATTCACCTTCATTCGCAAGTCAGCCAGATATCAATAACTGAAAATGTAACGCATGAAGTTTATATCTCCACCAAAGATCACATCTTTATAGGTTAAATGAGCTAGCTTACTAATCTAAAAAAAAGAGCTAGTTTACTACTAGTAATCCTAAGTTTCAACAAGAGCCAAAGCTATCTTTTTGCCAATGATAAGTCCCACATGGTTTCTCCCACATATGGTTTGCCTTTTAATTTTAATTATTTATCCACAGTTTGTACTCGTAATTATTTTGGTTACTTCTGAACAACATGTTATATTTGACGTTTATGCCTAGTTTGGCACTCTATATTGACAATGATCCATTGTATCTTCGTATGGGGCCGTATGAGTTTTAAAAACTGGACCGGACCGCCGGTTCGACCGGAAAAAAAACCGGAACCAGAGCCCCAGCCGGTTCTGTAAGCGCATTGGACCGGTCCCGCCAGCGAGCCGTAATAAACCGGTTCGACCTGCGGCTTTCACATTAAACCGGCAATCCGGTCCAACCGGTTCAATGTTTGACTCTCGCGAAAATTGAATTGCGGCTAGCAGGTTTCGAACCCCACACCTAACGTGAAACCACAGCGTTGTGGCTTACTTAACCAGCTGGCCTTGGATTGCTTTGTGTACCAAAATGACAAACAATAGTATTTTTCTATTACCTACACGTAGCGGCTGCTGCTTTTCACTTCCGCTGCATGCAAAAGGTATACATGCGTTTGTGTGTTAGCAAGTTGGTTCATTGGTTGCTGCCGTTCTTTGTTTTTTTTTCTCGTAACATGGCTATTGATGGCTTGCTGCGTGCGGTTGGGAGCGTGAGAGCGCAAGTTGCTGTTCATCCGTCGAGTACTGTCCTTTATCATTATATTATTGTGTCAAATGTAAAGTCTGAATTATTTTTCTATAATAATTATTTATTTATTATAACATTTATAAGTAAAAATATATTACTTTATATCTTAAAAAACCAGACAGTGAACCGGTGAACCAGCGGTTCGACCAGTAAAAACCTGAACTGACAGCCTGACCGGTTCGATCACCGGTCTGGTTTTTTAAACTATGCCGTATGACATACTAGTCAGCAGTGAGTAGACATGGTATATGGCTGCACTTTATGAATTAGCCTTTTTGATGTTAACAAGTTATTTGATCAACCTATTGAATGGACTACGGATCTATATGGTTATGGGAGCATACCTATTGAAAGTTATTTACAATGAACATGTACTTGTTCACATTTTCTGATAAGCTGCCTTTTTTTGAATTTTCCATTTACTTTAATAGTGTCCACTAGGGAACTCTACTTAAATCGACTCTCAGGGGAAAAGAGGAGAAAAAAGTGACTTTATGGAATGGGACAGCGCATTACTAAGATGGTATTTAAGGTCAATTTGCATATTGTCCTTTTCAGAAGTCAATGTGAACACTAGTAGAGCTGGTCTACAAACTTGTACAAATGACTGATTATTGTATATGTTTCAAATACATCCTTATCTATTATTTCATCTTTTTTTAACCAAACTGTAGGGGAGTCCCCGGGAGTAAAACTATTATTTGTAAACAACGAATAAGTACGAAACTAGTACATGTGTCCATCTTAAAAATTGATCCATTGTTAAATATTTACTTCATTGTGAGTTTTGGTTTTTGCTATTGCTTATTAATTATTTACTGCACTTCTTGATTTTTTACGTACATAGACGTTCCTAAATTACGTATTGGGAATAGTATTGGATGCCAATTTTTTTAATTTTCAAAATTCACAAGAACCTGAAACCTAAACTCCCTTGCATGTACATTTGTTTTTCCTCTTTTTATGCATTTACTTCTTATTATAAATGATTATATTCACCTGTCCTGATCATTAATTATTAATGGGCCTGTATTTTCCCGCCATTTTTTGTTGTTAGATTGTATGTCAATGATTAGTTCTTCATTTTCTTGTTAATAGGAAAAATATTCGAAACAGAAACTATTGTTGATGGTGAAACTATCCAATCAAGCAGGTATGTTTCATGTGTACATTTGATTAACTATCTCAAATTTGAATATAGCAACCATCTGCATTTTTTTCCTTCGTAGATGGCCATGTACAAGTTCGTTCACGAACCCAGTAAATTTTTTCCGAGACAAGAACAACCATGAGAGGAGGGATTCTCCATCTTTGGTAGCAGATTCCTTTGCCAAGAACGATTCTCCGTCTGTAGGAGCTGAGGCCTCACCAATGAATAATGCAAATGCTTTGGCAGCAGAAAATAATCTAGCACCTGGCAAGAGACAGCCATCCAAGGAGACCTGATGGGATAACATTAGGTTAGTGAGGTTGTTGTATGTTCATCTTAAGTCTGAAGACGTGCAACCAGAAGCATGTAAGTTATCATGAAACAAAAATGGGCCCTGCTGATGTTTCTAGGCGATGTTAGATTCATTTCAGGAAACCTATTTCAGCAGCATCTGTTGCGACGAATTGTTGTATTCTTGATATTTAATTAGATGTATTATAGAGCATAACATTAACTGGTTGCTACTCTGAGTTTGACTTTGCACCTTGAATTTCGTTTGTGGTTACATACTGTGATATCCAAATAGACGAAAGAAGCTACTCTTTCATTGTGATAGATCATAGATAGCTCTGGAAAGCATGCTCAGGTCTGCTATTCACACTTCATGGTAACGTTTTCCATTCTTCATCTTTATTTCAAATTTCAATACTTGCTTTCGTTTCCCCTGTTTTCCTTGTTGCACTGTGTCCGCAACTGTAGCCTTGTAGGGCAGTGTCATCTTGTTCTCTTTACTTGCTAGCGATTTCACGATATCCTTGGCAGCTGCACGCTCAGAAATGCTTCTGCAATCAGTTATGGGAACTTGGACAACATCTGAATGTTGGCTATTAAAACAGGAGTTTGAAGTGATGTAGTTATTTCTAGTTCTTGTCCTTTTACATTAAAGCTCCATCATCAACCACTGCAAAGACAGTATATTGTGCTTGTCCCTGGCTGTCCACCCATGTAAGTATGTATCAAAGTTCTTGCTTTTAAAAGCAATTCTGATCACTTTTGCATTGTCCCTATGACGTGAGCACCTTGCACTGGTCTATGCTTTTCCATTTTGTATTGACATGCTCATGCTGCTTGGACATTTGAGTCGATGACAACTCGCCAACTGCAAATTTAAAATGAATGCTTGTACCTTAAGCATGTTACTTTTGTCGAGCCAATTTTCAGTGAAAATTTTGACACCTACATATCTGGATAGCAGGAGAAGTACAAGGCCTGGCTTACCATTGCCATGTTACTACATAGTTTTCATGTTAAATCTCCACAACTACATTTAACTTCGATGTTTTGTTTGCACTTTGGGGCTGCACATTTTTGTTGGATTTGTATTCTTACTCTTGTATTGAAAGGGTGCGTAATGATTCAAAATTGTTTTGTACCCTGATTTGGAATATCACGGTGAGCTTCAGTGGCTCACACATTTTCTTTTTACATTTTGTTTATCTGCATGCTTGTATGTGAGATCATTTTGCGCCGTCCCAGATAACATAAACTTTATGATTTTGTATGAGATCATTTTGCGCTGTCTCAACTCTCAGACACAAGTAGTTTCAAAAAAAAAAAAACTCTCAGACACAAGTTCAATACCTTTTTATGTGCATATGAATTCAGTCCAAAAAGCATCCTCGGACTGTTCACAATTTTTTATTTAGTTCATCACATGATTTAAGCCCAGTTCTTTTATCAGTTTATAAAATAAGCTGCCCCCTTCCCAGCTTATTCTACAAGCCACCTGGCTTATTATTTGAACCTTCTAAACTAGCAATCCTATAACTAAACTAAAAGCTCCAAGTAATAAGCCGGGTGACTTATAGAAGAAGCTGGGGAGGGACATCTTATTTTTTAAGCTGCCAAAAGAACTGGGCCTTAAACCAAACAATATATTCCCCAGTTTCTCAGGGAAGTACAACTTTTATTCGCAGGTACTGAGAAACTCAGAAGCAGGCGAAGTTTGCAGCGGAAACATCTGCAGCCCAGTAGTCCACCACCGCATCATTTTCATTGGAAAGCGTCATTCGTTGGAAGAACCCAAAGATGTGGTTTCTCATTCCACACTGGTTTGCAGCGGTTTCACGTTTCAGCATCTGTATCATGCTATTGCTGCTGCACTATATATTGTCTCTTGTTGGCAACACGTCAGTTACACCCAATCCATATTTATATCTAGACTAGACTACACAAAAGGATGTCAATAATGGGCAGTAACAGTAAAGGATATACCCACAGTTTCAAAATTCAGAAACAGGTTAAGCCGATGAAACCAGCTCAACACATGTCTTATTGGAGTATACTAATGATACCAATCCTCACAGTTAAAAAATGAAAAGATAAGATAAGAATGATTTATTCAGTAGCAGTGGTAGTATTTCCGCATGGCTCTGAGGACGAGCTCGGGAAGCCTTTGTTGTTCTTGTGTGCTTGCGTGAGGTGCTCGAGCTTGGTCTCCAGGTCGGCCTTCTCGCCGCTGAGCCGGTCGTTGTCGTGACGCATGTCGCTGCAGCTCCTCATTGCATGGTTGAGCTCGTCGAGGAGGCGGCGGTTGGCGCCGCGGAGGTGGACGACCTGCGCCCACAGCTCGCTGAGCTGCCGCTGTTTTCTCATGCGCGACCGCCTCGCCGACTCGCGGTTGGAGACCATCCTCCGCCGCTTCCGCTCCTCCTCCGCTGCCGCCACCACCACTCCGCCGCGGATGATATCGGCGCCGCCGGAGCTAGCAGGTCTGTTGCCGATGGCAGTGAGCGCTTCCTGGATGATAGGTTCGTCGTACTCATAGGTAGCCGCTGAGAAGTGGAAGGCAGGAGGCGGAGTCACGCTGGTGATCATGCTGTACTGGCAGTGGGTGTTGTGGAACGGTGGGTTGGGAGGCGAGAGGCAGTGCAGGCTGGCCACCTCGCCATGGTAATGGTGCAGCATGGTTTCTTCACTTGCTTGCTTGGTCACAGTGGAGATGGAGAGTGGATAGAGCTTAGCTTAGGATCAAGAAGTAGCTATGGTCAGTTTGGTTTGGTTGTGCTTAATTTCGATGGGTTTTGGTTGATCAGCTTTGGATGAGCGGAGGAGGCAATGGGTTGGTGTGAGGGCCTTTTTATAGCGTGCGGCAGAACGAAGGCGGCTTTGCTTGCCTCAAGCCAGAGAGAGAAGCCATCTTCTCTCTCCACCATCCTCGCCTTGTTTTTTTCTCGTAGAGTTTTGTGGCTTTAGTTTTGTCGATTTGGTACATGGCCATGAGGTACACCACCTTTCTCCTTTCGGGGCCAACTATATCCAAACAATAATTTGCCTGATGTATATTAATCTTTCCATCAGTTTCATCTTTGCTTTTGGAATAGAACATTGAGGTTTTGTTTTTCCCCTCTTGCTTCCATATTCCATGACTTGACTTGCGCGAGTAGTCTTGTCTGAGGTGACTAAATTTTATTCTGGTTAATCCATTGCCAAACCTTTGCTTTTTTATTTTCTATCAGTAACCCAACTTGATGCTCGACCCCTTTAGCTTTTCTCATCACTCACATTAGTTAACATACTAAAACTCTTGTGCCTAATTAGAGTGGCATGATGGATGGACATGTAGCCACTATTGGAATAACGAACCGAAATTGTTAGGCCACTGGAGAGCCAGTGAAGGGGTTCAGCTAGCATTATATAAAATTTACATGCCCCAGCATGGACCGTGCGAGCTCGACACCTAAGAGGTTGTCCAGAGATCGCAACTCATTTGATTAGTAAACCCAACTTTGGATCACTAGCATATGCATGGGTGTCGCACCTACAAGGATCGGTGCATGTCCTGATTTTCCAAAGAAAAGGCGTGATGATGTGCTATACCTTCGGCATAGTCAGGGCTTGTTTCGACAAATAGTTATAGAGACAATCCTTGTGGACCATAAGGGCATGATGTTCGCTCAAATTCCCTGTCTTTATCTGAAGGGCTTGTGTTAGGTACTAATAAGTGAGAGTATAGACACAGTTTATTTGTATTGTCTTGTTAGTATCACTCCATTCCAAAATATAAGATATTTTAGTTTTTTCTGAAATACATGTATGTAGACACGTTTTAGTATAGTTTACTCATTTCGATCCGTACATCTTATAATTAGGAACAGGGGAAGTAGTATATATGTACGATCTTAGTAGTTTGTGAGGTAGCACAATCATGGCAAATAAGCCATCTAAAAGGATTTTCCCTCAATCTCTAACATAAACTAGCCAAATAAGTGGATGGGATGCATATCATACACGCCTTTCAGCTCTGCTTTGCTTTAGTTTATTTTTGGGGGAAAATAGAAAAGACTGAAACAGTAGATGTGGCTCCCACAAACCTTTAGTCGACAGCTAAAACTCATAGAAAATCAAGTTAAACAGGAGAAGATGGCTCCATCAAATCTTTATTTGACAACTAAAAACAATGATAGAAACGCAACGAAATAAAATGAAAACAATGACATGGCAACCCAATCAAGAAAATGGACTCATATGACGGAAACACACTGTTACTCTATTTGTGCGTTGTGCACAAACATGGCTAGGACGGAGCACTGTTGCTCTATTTGTGGCAGTCATGGGCTAATTAGTTGGGTCGGAAAGGTGACAGACGCCGCACGAACTGCTTCCCGCTTTGGAAAGCAGGAGGTTTTTCTTTTTGGATGATTGAGGCGACGCCGAAATGGACAGTCGTTCTGTCAGAAGTGGCAGCCGCAGCACCGAGAGGGAGGGCCACTAATACGACACTTAACCATGCACCATCACCAGGAACAAATAATATACTAAAGCACTTGCATCTCGGGACGTGCTTGCCCAACGCGTACGTCGTTTTCGATTTTCTCTTCTTTCTTATAAATTTCGTATATGCGTTCGTACGTTTACGTGGCCCAGAGATCTAGCTTTCGTATTTTCAATAAAAGAGAAAGATCTGCTGCTCGAAAAATAAAAGAAAGATCTTGCTTTTTGTGAACCGAGTTTGTTTGTGGTGCTAAGTTTTAGCATAAAGAACTGAGCATCAACGCCTCAAAATGAGATAGGATTTGAAGCCAACAACCGTTCAAAAGGTGGACTACAAAAGTAATTAACTATGAGTTCGTTTTGAATAAAGTAATCGAGACATTTTTCCTATCAATGCAAAGAAGATCGATGCGCCGTGACGATACCCCCAAGTTTTTTTTAGCATCTCCGGTAAACAAATTAACGGAGATAACTCCCGAGCATGTTGATCATAAGTATTCGGCAAATTAAAGTAAAATAGAGATGCCACTTGGTCACTTGTTGCCACAAATGCTTCTATACATCTCTGGAAAATAGGCTTTTGCCTGGTTGTACGGTGAAAGAATATATATATGCAGGGTCAGTGTGAGACAGAAATGGTTGACATGGGTCGTTATGTTTTTGTTTTGCCAGATATGGATCGCCAGTGGCCTAGCATATCTGGGAAAGCCCCTATAGAAACGGGATTCTAATTGAGTAGTCCGAGAATTGGATGCCGTGTTTGGGGGTGGATAAAAGCTCATGTCATGTGATTGGACCTCGGAAACACACGAACCGTGAAATGCAGATAAAATGTGTCTGCACTTGCAAAAGCAGTGAAGAAGAATGTGGTAGGTACAATAATGTAACCACTTTCTGATTGTGGGACATCCATTAGTTGCCACATTTTTGGGTCTGGAGTTTTTGGAGTCAACTCCAAACATCTCACCAACAAAGAAAATCAACTATGCTTCTCCTCCGCTCGTCATGAGGATAATCCTCAAATTTTACAATTCCTTTCAAATTTTAATTAAAATGTTCATTTGTTTTGAATTCAAAAAACAAAAGTGTCTCCACTCAAACTTTGTGCCCCAACACAATTTTGTTTCTAGGTCCACCGCTATCATCATGAGTATGAACGGCAGATGAGGGGTGCTGGCTTGGCTATATATGTGGGGTGATGGACACAACCCCGACTCCTAGCAGAAGGATGTTTTGGATGGTGTGGGCGCCCTCGACCATGGTGGATATATGGGAGGAAGGGTGGTGAGTTGACAAAGGTTGAAAATTAAAAGGGGAAGGCCGGCGCCAAGGAAGAAACATGCCTTGGGAACGTCTTAGCAACTAGAGGCAAGGTTTTGGTTTACCCGTTAACAAGCCCATACATGGGCAATTTTTGTACGCGCAGGTTGATCACGTTGGAACTGTGTGTGTGAGCATTGTTTGGAAGACCAACGTTCATCAGATTGAAGATGTTTTGAGATGGCATGCTCCATTTTACTCGTGAGCGAGGGTTATGTATGTTCGTTGCCGAATGGTCTAGGACACGTCATGTACGAGTATGTCAATATCAAAGCTAGAAGGATTGGCGGAGGTGATCAAGCGGATGTTTAAGTTTTGGTGTTGCTACTTAGTAATGGGGAGCTTGCGATGAAACCGTTGGTCTGACCTTCGGCGGTCATATCCAGTAACGACGGTGTTTAAAAATCGTTACCTTGTTCAAGGCATTGCATGAAATTTTCTCACTCATGCTCTCCATGGTAAAAACTAATGATCTAAATTTTGACTGGATCCGGCGTCTGTGGCACTTTTGTGTTGTTAATTTCTCGTAGGCAGTGGTTGATGTCGCCGTTGGTTACTGTGTATCTAAGATCATGTTTTCTCTTTTCTTTTTATTCTAATAATTTAGTTGTGTGGATGTCTCGGATTTGCTCATGACAATGTGTAGTTGTAGAGGCTAAATGTACTTGATACTTTTTCGATATTAGTATATTGCACTTTATAAAAAAAAAAGAGGCAAAGTTTTGACTAGAGAGAATCGACATAAATGGCAACTAAAGATATTGGAAAATTTTATAGTCGGGCCGACGTAGAAGTTGGAATTCCTTTTGACAAACGTAGTCATGAATTTACCAAAATTGACCAACTTTACATGAACTATGAGCAAAGTGGTATTTTTTCGACGGTGAGGCCAATAATGAAACTTTGTCTATGAGTACTTTTGAAGACAATATATTTGTAGGGAGTGACTAATTCTCAATCGAATGAGAATTAACTCAGTCAGATGACGTCTTCGAATCTTAGTTGCAGCCCATAATGCAACTCGTGACTATCACCAAGCAATCCAACGGTCAACCCACGTGCAAGTAATAAAAGTGCAACTCAAATGGGACACGAATCATGATAAAAAAAATATGACAGATCATAAGTTGAATGAGTTCTAAATTAATTCTCTGTCGAACGAGAATTAGCAAAACCGATATTTTTATTAGACGCTTGACCATATCAGGACAGGATAAAACACATATTACCGTCAACTCTCCAGTTCATGTGCATTTCTTAGCATCGCGAAACAAAAACAAATTGGTGAATAACCGAGTATATACATCTTGCTTGGAGGAGGCACGACACGTCGACACCGTCTACCTCAAGGCAAAGTTGCACAGACCATGAGTGAAGGGAAGGAAAAGAGAGCTCCCCATCAGCCTGAGATGATATGCTGGGTGAGATTCCGATCGCGTCGCCATATGCAGTCGACTGCTGCCACATTTTCTGCTGCCACTGTTAAGGCTACGCTGAAAATGTTTTGTGCTAGCTCTCGTTGTCTCTCTAGAAAATGTCTGCTTTTGTTTCCAAAGCAAAATCCTGTTCACGAAATTGATCGCTTCCAAAAAGTTTTCTGTTCACGGAATTGATCGCCTATTGCTCTGTCCATCGGACGACGTAATACGTTTTCGATCGAGGCACCCGTGGTAAACGCGGCAACACACGCACGATATCAACTCTGCTCCTATAGAATGCTCTCCGTACTGCACGGTGATCCGAATTGGATCTGCGGTTGATTTAATGTAAATCTGTCACGTAATTTTTTTGAAATACAATTTTTTTTTCTCAATCTACTGGCATGATTTCCCCCAAACGTTTAGCTCTCGTGGTAATCTAAATCCTTGCCTCCTTGATCTTGTCGAGAAGTGATTGCTTGTTATGGACCCTTGTGTTTGTTTTATTTCATATCTCCCAAGACAGGGAAAGAATAATCGGGACAACCGCCTTCCGGTTCCAGTAATAAGAAGCCACCAACTTTTGAGAGAGAGATGTTGCCAAAGATGCGGCTCCACGTCGTAAAGCCCAAGCCATTCCTTCATAAGAGTCTTAGTTCGCACAGTGATGCGACAATGGGTAAAGAGGTGATATAACAATAAAAATATGATATTATTTCTTAGTCTAATCTGCAATAACCAACTATCCTAAATATATGGTGAGATATATTGTTGTTAATTTTTTTATTTCGTTGCTGACAGAAGACAGATTTTCTTCTTCTTATTCTTCCTAATCCAAATCAACAATCATCTTACACTGTATTGTTAAGATAAGACTATTACACATGTCCTCGTAGACACAAGAAATAGTGCAAAAATGCACGAATGCAAGACAAGATAGCAGTTGACTACGTAGTTTTTTTTTCCCATCTAAAAAGATGCATCAGCGGCCGGGCTGTAGCCTGTAGGACCGAATAAACAGTACCTCTAGCGTTCAGTAACAACAACAACAACAACGCGTGATGATCATGTTAGGTTGATCTCATCCGGTCGAACCCCAACGGGTCGATCGGACCCCTTGACCGCGTCCTGATCGGGGATGCCCAACCGCACCAAGGTTGGTGGGCCCCTGTGACCCGCGCTACATAAAGGGTGGGGGACGGTAGCACACGCATCACGAGGTTCACCTGTGCGCCACCACCCCACCAACATTCCCTACCGATCGTGGGGTAGCGCGGTGCTCACGGGAAGCACCACCGACGCCACTGCCCACTGTCACCACCGCCGCCGTCCACCATGGCCGGCAGTTCGAGCTCGGCGTCCACAACAAGGTAGACACGCCGATCATCCCTCTCTCCTCTCGGTCTCTCTCTCTCGCATCCGATTCACACCAAAAGGGGAAACCCTAAAGGTTGCTACCGTAATTGATATAGACCTAGATGATCTTGTTGTTAATTTAAAACATTGGTATCAGAGCTGATCTAGGGTTCTAGATCTGTTCGGTAAAAGAAGAAAGAAAAGAAAACCAAAAGAAAGAATTTTTCCCCTCCCGTGGAAACGAAACCTAACCCTAGATCGAAAAGAAAGGGGGAAGGGCAAAGAAAACTCACCGGCAGAGGGTCTCGGGCTCGCCGGCAAAGTGTGCCGCCGCAAGGCCGCACCCGTTCCTCTCGATCCAAGTCCGCATCGGCAAGCCGAGGGACTGGACGAAGAACAAGGGCAGTGGAGGGGCTCTGCGCCTCCGCCACGGCCGAAAGGAAGTGACCCCTTCGGGGGCAAAGGCGCGTCGCCGGCGAGCCGTCGGGGACTAGCTCGTCTTCCTCCTGGCGAGCCGTCGCACCGGACGAAGGAATCAACCCCTCGGGGTCAAAGGCAAAGGGCACCGGAGCCTCACCTTTCGACGGCAGCGCGCTCACCGCAAGGCGGACGCGCCACCGGCGAAGGGGAAGGCGACGGCGCAACCATCATCTCCTCATCGGTGTTTGCATCGGAGGGGAGAGGAAAAGAAAGGAGGGAGAAGGGGAAGGAGCCGGAGCGGCGCGCTGCAGTGGCGGTCGTCGTCGTCTCTGGCCGCCGAACCCTAACCCTAGCATCGCCGACGGCGACGGAGAGCAACAGATCGGGGAGGAGAGCGACGGGTGGGGGGAGAAATGAATTAGGGTTTCCTCCCACCCGCACCGGTCGACAGTTTTGTTCAAGCGAAAACGACGGTGAACCGTCGGATCCAAAAGGACGGCCAGGATGCATCAGAAGCAAACCCTAGCGGTTGACGGGTCTGCGGGCCGAAAGAACGTGGCCGTGGGCCGCCGGGCGTGTCTGTGCGCCGCGCGCGCGGGGTACTTAGTCAAATGGGCCGTGGGCCGAAACAGAAAAACTGTGGTATGGGCCACACGTTTTAATCAGAGTTTTTCCTCTGTTTTTTGTTTTTCCAGAAGCTGTTTTTAATTGTTTTTGTCCATTTTTTGGACAAATTTTGTACAGTTTTTTTCTATACAAATATTCCAACGAAAATTTTGTTTGGAGAATTCAGAAAGAAAAAAAAAGCTTCTGAAAAGTATAAAGTTCATGAATTTTTTGTATTCATGTTTTTCCGCTGCAAATAGAGAAATGTGCTCCTTTAAATTTAAAAGGTCAAAAGAATTAAAAGTGAGAATTAAAATTTAAGAGGAGCATGTTAAAGTGATTATTGCAATGTTTATGATTCTGTTAAAGTTTTCACTGAGAAAATTTGTTTAGAGATCAAAAGAAAAGATATACAGATTCCTCTGTGAATTTGTTTAGATCTTTAATTGAATTCTCTAGGAGAATTTTAATTAAAGCACAGAAAAGTCTTTTTAAGACAAAGGTTTTGCTAAAAAGATGATCTCTTTTCAAATTCAGTGAATTTGTTTAGATCTTTGATTAAATTCTCTAGGAGAATTTTAATTAAAGAACAGAAAAGCCTTTCATGACAAAAGATTTAGCTAAAAGATTATCTCTTTTCAAATTCAATGAATTTGTTTAGAGAACAGACCAGAACAGTGCAATGTTTATGAAATACAGAGAATATTTTACAGTTTCTACTGTAAATTAAAAGGACTCTCCTCTAATTAAATTGGAACCAACGGGAAAATTTAATTAGAGAGGAGGAAAAAGAGAAATACTTGTTTTAACAGGTTAATTATGGTATTGTTATTTTCTGACCAACGTTGATGATAACAGTATTATAATTATATGAGTTCTATAGTCAAAGGGCTAGATCTCTGATAATTTTTGCATCAAAGTGATCAATTTCAGAGAAAAGATAAAAGATGCTACTCGTTGCATCTAACAGATAAATTTTCAGAGAAAAGATAAAAGATCAAGAAATGCTATTGAACTATAGAAATATGTATATTTCATGTTTCCGCTGCAATAGATTTGATGATAATGTTATTTTCTGAACAGAATTCTTTATTGCAATAGAAATATTATCATCGTATTGTTATAAGTTTTGTGCATTAATTCTATTTCTGCCCAACGGTGATGTAGAATTAGTGTAGAAAGAAAATGTTCATTCTAATTCTGCCCAACGGTGATTTAGAATATAAAAGAAAGTTTTAATGTGCATATTTTTAACCAGAAAATTGTAGGGTTAATTTTATGCTCATTATTGTTATTATTATTATTGAATATTTTCTCAGACAAAGATTCTCATGTTTTCATTCGTGAAAGCAAAGGATGGGTACTTGTGACCCAAAAGATGACCAAGAAGGTCATAAAGTGAGAGAGTATGTTCTCTCTAAAGAATGACTGCAAAAGAAAAGAATTCTTGGATGTTTATCCAAGAATACAAATAGACCATCGAGAGTCTTGTTTGACAAATGTCTTTCATGTACCCTCTATGCAGAAAAGAAAGAAATCATTTGAGTCTTGTTTAAACGAATTTCTTTCATGTGCTCTATATGAAGAAAACTTTTTTAAACAAGCAACATGAATGCTTAATTTGACTACCGTTGGATTAAGCATGTGTATAAAAGAGTATTTAGATTTATTTCTGAATTTGATGATTCAATATGCAGTCTAAAGAGACAATTGTGGCATCTATGTCTCTTCATTACCCGCATGACGGGAAGAAAGACGATAATACTCGCATGACGGGAAAAAGACGATAATAATACCCACGTGGTGGGAAAAGTCTGGGAAAATACCCGCATGGCGGGAGAAAAGTTTGACAAGGACTTATCCTGTATGACAGGAGAAAGATGTGTACGACTCATGTGTTTTATATCGATTGCACATTTTATGTGTCATAGTTATAAAACACTTAATGAGTCAAAAGGAGAATAAAGTTACAAATGAACCTCAAGTTAAGAATGGTATACAAGTGTGACTTGCAAAAAGTATCATTGAGAAAAACTCTTGTGAGTTTTGAAAAGAAATGAGGAAAAAGTACTCCCATACGTTAAAAGACAACTTCATTTTGAATGAAGTAGATCAAAGATGACTTCATTTTGAATAAAGCAAATAATCAAAGTTTCGAAATTGTGGCAAAAGGTTCTTGCCACATTTCGAGGGGGAGATAGAGAGTATTACAGAATAGACTCCCCTAAGTGATCTATGATGAATTGTGATCGTCTGGGGGAGTACGACGATCACAATAATGATACCCCTAAAGTAAAGAGATAGATGTATTCTTGGATTTTTTATAGCTCCGGAAGGAGACTAAGGACGGTACTCAAAGTGCCATAAACAAAGACAGATTGACAGAATAATAGAATAAACCCAAATAAAAAGGATTAAGGATACACCATTTTCGAGAAAATGGAGTAATCTGGGGGAGCATGGTATGAACATACCTAAGGCTCGAATAGATTTTATCTGGGGGAGCTTGTTGCTTCATAAAAGAGATGAACAAGTAAACATGGATCTTGTGTTTTAGGTCCTTGTAACAGCTATTGCCTTTTGGCAATAGAAGACTACAGAATTAATTGCCTCTTGGTAATGACAGAGCAACAACATCCCCATATGAGAAAACAGATGACTATAAAGTCTATATCAGAGAAATTTTAAATGAAGGTTGATCCCACCTCATTTACAGAAATTAAAAAGCTGCGCTTAATCGTTTTTGACAAGTGTCTACTTGTCTTAATGATTAGAGACTATGTGAATCCCGACGATGTTTGGGACTCATAAGTAATTTCCAATGGAGCCAAAACAGTAGGCTATAAAGGGTCTACATTAACAATGTGACTCCAAAGGAAATATGTGAAAAGCGATTTTAAATCGAAAGATTTGCGCTAAGAGAATAAACAGATTATAATGAGTGCTAATCGCACATACCATGGGTTCTTATGGACTAGAGCAAGTCTCTAGAATCAAAAGGTTATTTTGGGTTAAAGAAAATGAGAGGACAATCGCATTTGTGCAAACTCATAGAATGGGAAATTCATTTCCTAATCCCGTGTATGTGGATGACATTCTACTTGCTAGTGGTGATGTCAAATTACTACCGGCAGAGAAAAGAAGTTCTTGTCCTCAAAAGAGTATTCTCGATAGAGTGTCTCTCGTTAAAAGTATCGAGATTTACTGAGAAAAGAAGAAAAGGGGTATTAGAAATATCACATGGACATGCTGAGAAGAAGTCTCTATAGCATGCATGTCGAGAAAACCTACGCCTGTTCTTATTGACAAGGGTAATGGAATTGGGAACTTTAGTGTTCTGAGAGATAACATAGAATGGATCAAATGGATATGGTACCATATGCTTCCGCTGTTGGTTGCTCAATATTACCCTGAAAGTTCACGTATCCGGGTTGTTTTGGCAATGTCCAATCCAGAAATAGATCACTGGAATGGAATCAAAGATATCGGCCTCATGCTAAAAGAAACATTGTGCTCTCAAAAGATTGTGAGTACAAAGATAGATCTATAAGAGTGCTCTCAAAAGGTTGTGAGTATTCTGAAAGAATTTGTGAAATGTATAGCGAAATCCACAATTGTCGCTAAATTTTCACATTTGGAGTTTTTGTGTGGAAAATCTCCAAAGAATTAAAAGCTTGACATCAGTGTGATGTAAAGACATGTTATAGCATCATATGAGGCTGAGGGATAGGCAAAATGGTTGAGGAAACCTGTACCCGGTATTGATAATGGTTGACAACAGCAATAACCATAAAGTAATTCACTCCTAAGACAACGAGTCAAGTGTGGTGCCAAACACATTGACACAAAGTTATACGTTGTAAAGGAGAAAGTCCGGAATTATGTTGAAATGCTTGGAGCATAAGAGGAATAGATAAAAGAAACACACAAGTGTTTGCAGATCTGCTAATTAAAGGCTTACCGCCCAGTGTGTTTGGAGAACACATAGTCGACATGGGTTTTATGGTATAGTCTATATGTTTTCCGGACAATAAAGAGGCCCAAAAAGATTAAACAATTTGTTTCAAAACAAAGAGGTATATTGTAGCTGTCTGATTCTATCGGCAATTGAGCTGAGACGATGAAACATGCTCTATGTATCGATCTGTGATGAAATAAGTAAAGTTAAAAGTAAAAGTTGAGATCAAGGGGGAGAATGTTAGGTTGATCTTATCCGGTCGAACCCCAACGGGTCGATCGGACCCCTTGACCGCGTCCTGATCGGGGATGCCCAACCGCACCAAGGTGGTGGGCCCCTGTGACCCGCGCTACATAAAGGGTGGGGGACGGTAGCACACGCATCACGAGGTTCACCTCAGTGGCCACCGACCCACCAACATCCCTACCGATCGTGGGTTAGCGCGGTGCTCACGGGAAGCACCACCGACGCCACTGCCAGCCACTGTCCACTGTCACCACCGCCGCCGTCCACCATGGCCGGCAGTTCGAGCTCGGCGTCCACAGCAAGGTAGACACGCCGATCATCTCTCTCTCTCCCTCTCGGTCTCTCTCTCTCATCCTGGTCCCGAAACCCTAATTCATGAGAAGAAGGGAAGAAACCCTAATAGAATCTACCGTAATTGATCTAACCCTAGATGATCTTGTTGTTGTTGCTTTTAACAGTCCACCGATGCACTGCAAGAATTTTAAACACGACATACTTGCCTGTGGAGGTACAATCGATCCTTCTCGAAAGCCTTTTCTCCGACCACCTCCCCGCCCAAGGTCCAACAATCCTCATAAGTGTACACCGGCCTAAGACCGAACTGACGTCCGACCCGCTTGGGATAGTAGTGTTCTACAACGTAGAAGTTAATGAGTGGACAAATTGATGTCCATCTACGCTTGCCCTTAAAGCATATGGGATTTATCCTTTCCTTCAACAGCGTGCGATAGTCATCGCCTCCGTCCTTTTGGACATCAAGATAATTCGAGTACGGCGACCAATCGACCTGCAAAGATAGTACGTCTACGTTAAGGACATACTTCAGCACTTGACAACACATAAAACGTAGTCTGCTTGTGTGAGTGTGTCCAGCTGGTCCGTGTATGTGGGGTACGACAGAGAACGGTTTGCCTTCATGGTCCCTACGTCGTTGAATAAGAACGCCATCGTTGGTCTCATATCTTCGTCCTCCACGTATTCAGGCAGTCGTTTAGACTGTGCGTACGACTCTGGCCTTCCCACCGGAATATGCAACCATGACCACATCTGCAAGAGAACTGCGCAGCCGCCTAAGCTTGATTTCTTGCATCGTCTACGACAAGCCATGCAAAGCTGTCGATAAAGCCAAGCCAGTGCCGCAGATCCCCAGCTGTATTTTCCCGCTTCTTTCCAGTCCGCAAACAACTGCAGCCAGTACCAAGGAACTACGTCTCCAGAACCGTCAACGAAAAGGAAGGTTCCTAATACGAACATGAGGTAACCCCTCGTGTATTGATCGAGGACTGTTGCGTCGGCATCTGCTGGTGGTCGTTCCCCAAACTGCTGCTTTAGCCACGTCATCGGAAAGCCCAACGACTTCTTCTTCCTCTTCTTACTTTTCTTCTCTTGTGCAGGGATCCCGCTTCCTTGCTCACCGGAGTCCAAGTCATCGAGTAGAACACCGTCTTCAATGTAATGTAACGGCGGCAGGGCGCCTAATAATTCACGGACAATTGCTTCCCATTTGTCGTTGTCAATATCACCTGTCACAGCTTTCCCTTTGGTGGGTAGACCGAGCAGCATTGAGACGTCGCACAGTGTCACCGTAATCTCCCCTGATGGAAGATGGAAAGAATGGGCCTCTGGCCTCCACCGGTCCACCAGCGCGGTGAGAAGGGCAGAGTTTAAGTAAGGTATACTGCCCCTGGTCATTGTCACGAATGGTAGTAGGCCAGCAGAACGGATGCGGCTACTGTAACGGTCGTCGTACAGCATCCGATTTCCTTCTCCCTCGAGCATGGCCCAACGTCCACGGTTGTTTGTTCTATGAGACCGTATCCTCAGGGGAACCAATCTCTGCATTGTACACAACAAAAATTATTCGTGTACTCAAAACTACAGTTTCTCGAAACCCCGAGAGTGGTTGGTTACCTGTCCCAGTGAGATGAGTCGTCCGCGGTGATCCTTGTCGTACTTTCGATTCAGCATCTGAAGGTGGTCGTACTCACCTGGCAGAACTTCTGGTACCTTGCTCTTCACATGTTTCCTCCGTTTTTTAGTTTTAGGTCCTTCTTCCTCCTCAACCTGAGACGTTCGAATTTCTTGGACAGCCAGTTCCATGCCCTGTTCCATTCTGCAACAACGCGGTTAGCTTAGGAACGTGCATGGCACAACAATTCAAGTAAGGTTGACACACACATAAGTTACAACTACAGGTTCCATCGAAACTTTGTCTTAGCAACCCCTTAAAAACTTGAATTACAGTAATTATGACAGGTCTGCACGATACACGCTTCAGCAAGCAATGAAAGGAAACTGCGTACACCATTAAACAATGGAGTATTTAGCAATGAAAGGTAACGAGACTTAGCAACATGTTTGCTGCATGTCATCTACGGGCCTGCTGTTTGTGCTAGTGCTGCCGCGGCCTTCCTTTGTGCGCATCCAAATTTTCGGCCGTTTATATGACCCGTCTGATGACAGACAGAACAACGGTTCTTATTTGGAGACTCGGTTGCGTAGTCGTTGTATTTGAACCTCTTCCCTTGCATCTTATCCATGTCGTTCTTGAACCTTTTTGTCTGCCGACGACCACGCTTAAAAACCTTTAAGGTAGGGTTAGGTCGGTACCTAGGTCCGTCGTAAATGGGCCATTCCGGACTGTCAAGGTATGGATGGAACCTGTAATCCCACGTACTCTTCCACGAGTCGATTGAATACAACGGTGAAACTGCAATGTCGAAGCCAATGCCCCTAATTTGACACGCGGTGATTATGTGCGAGCATGGAAGCTTGTACAGCTGCGGGTAATGGCATGTGCAAGTCATCCTATCAGCCTCGACAACAAACATGCGGCCACCGTACTGCTCGCCCCCAGCGTTTGTGCCTCCAATCTCAGTAATGCAGTATTTGTAGCTGTCAGGTCGATTATCGTACAGCTCCCCCTTCTGGTAGTGAGCCTTCCTTTGCTCTCTCCCTATCTTTTCAGCAACTCTGGGTGGAAATCCTTGCGTGTCCTCTGAACTCAGCACCTCTGCTACTTGGTCAGAGTGTTTGAGCCAGTACTCGTTGCACTTCTGGAACGTGAAGACGACAATAGCCGTCACCGGCAGTTGGCGTATCCCCTTGAGAACACGGTTGAATATCTCCGCCATGTTGCTTGTCATCTGGCCATACCTCACACCGCCTTCGTCGTAGGCACGTGACCAAAACATTCTTCTATCGTAGTGCTCATCGAGGAATTTCATGCCGGCCTTGTTGCTAGCCGCCCTGAGTTCCTGGTACTTCTCGTTGAATAGCTTTGGCTCGTAGATCATAGTTATTTCTCGCAGGAGGTCAGTATTATCTCGGTTGCGTGCCTTGCTGAAGTAGTTTGCCGCAAAGTGTCTAATGCACCACCTGTGTATAACTAGAGGGTGCCCAGGTATCTCTATTTTCACGGCGTTTAAAATACCTTGATGCCTGTCAGATATTACGCAAACTGTCTTTCCTGGACCAATTATCCTTGTCCTCAAGAGATTAAAGAACCATGACCATGTATCGTTGTTTTCCCTCTCGACCAGAGCGAAAGCAAGGGGGACTAGATGGTCGTTCGCGTCCGATGCTATGGCCACCAATAGAGTACCCCTGTACTTGCCCGTGAGGAACGTTCCGTCCACCGCCATTACTGGCCTGCAGTGTTTGAAAGCTTGTACCGATGGTCCAAAACTCCAGAAGGCCCTGCCGAAAACCGGTACGGCTTTACCATCGCGGTGCACTATTAGCTCAGGATGTTTTAGCACGATCTGTAGCATCCCGGGGTTACGCGCTTGCATTGCCTGAAGCAGTTCAGGAAGCCGTCCGTACGCCTCCTCCCAATCACCGAAAACCATCTTCAGAGCTTCCTGTTTGGCTCTCCATGCCTTCCCATACTCAACTCGAAACCCGAATATCTCGAAAATGTACTCCCGTAGCGTTGCCGCCGACTGCGTTGGTGTCTTGGCTATGGCGTCACAAAGCCTGTGTGCTATGAACCAAGACGTAAGCTGCCTGTGCTTCCCCTTCACGCATGCGTTCTCGCAGGAGTGGGGGACGACGCAGCTGCGCACTTGCCAGCCGTCACCGTGACGCAGTTTCCTTGCGCGCATCACCCAGTCGCATCCTTTCTTCGGGCATTTTAAAATGTACCGTTGCTTCCTGTTTGATTTCTTCACCACGTGGGTTCGGAAGTGCCTCACGGCGTACTCCTCCATCCATACTTTCATGTCCACCATGGTTTTGAATGTCAGTCCAGGGTGTATGAGTGGCTTCGAACGGGGATATTTTTTCGCGTCTTCGACAGTCTGGGCGACAGGCATCTCCGGATCACAGACCCACGACTTGTTACCATCAACAACGGCTTGATCTGCCTCGGACATATCCATGAACCAGGAGAGTGTATGCTTTCTTCCATAAACTTTCAAGAAAGCAGTAGCTTCTGCCCGAGTGTATACAACTGGTCCCTCATCATCTGAATGTTCTGCATGCGCCACACTGTATGGCACGCTTTCCTGGTTTCTTATTCCGAAAGTTTCCTGATCCAAGGAATTGGAAACAACGGCATCTTCGACAGGTGCGCTGGGTAATTCGATAACTGGCAGCACTGCTGGTGTGCCGCTAAGTTCAACGGCATCATCCAATTCGTCAGACCCTTCATCTCCGGCGTCGACATCATCCAATTCTAACACTAGAGCAACGCGGCGGCCGGCCGGCGGCGGATGCGCAACACGGCATGCAGCAGTGGTGGACAGCCGGAGGCCAGATAACGCGGCGGCCGACGGGACGGGAACTGCGCAACAAGGCTGCGCATAACATGGCCGCCGCCGGCGCCGGCGACCATCTTTGCTTTGCGATCGGCAACGATGGCGACCACAGAACGCATGCGGCCGGTGGCGACTTCAATGGATCCAGGAGCCTCGTAGCATGCACGCACTATCTACGATCCGGAGTCAAGCACCACCCCACTAATCCGGGTTATGTTGTCTAGTCTAATACGCCGCCGCATCACACGGTCGACAGCTCGCCGCCGGTCGCCTGTGGTCAGTCATGCTTCGATGGGTCTATCGCAAAAAAATAAAAATAACCTGGGCATGGATGCGGGCGTGTAAATGTAAATTAGTTAGGCTTTTTATTCTGTGCGTGAGATTAGATCAGAGGGCTCACTACGGGAGAGCCAGACTTTGCCGTGTGCTAGACGTCTTTGCCGTGTGCCAAATATCGGGCACACGGCAAAGAGCACACGGCAAAGAACGATACACGGTGAATTAGCACAGAAAACACACGGCAACATTTGTCACACTATAAAGAAAACAAAATACACACGGTAAAGAAGGACACACGGTAAAGAAACGCGACATGTGTCCATCAAACGGCCACGTCCACGGCAAGTCTTTAACGTGTGTTTGCACACGGCAAAGATATACTCTTTACCGTGTGTTTGCACACGGTAAAGACCATTTTCATTTTTTAAATTTTATTTTTTCTATTTGTAATAAAGATATAACCATTCTCATGACATAGTTTGTGATAATGTGCCCATATTTGGCACATAGGTGCATCTTGTTATGGACAGCAATGTTACCGAACCGAATTTTTCCAAAATATTTTTAAAAATATCATTTTTTATTTTCTGAGTGCCAAAATTGATTTTTTTTGTGAAGCAAGTATCAAAAATATGGTGCAAAATGACACCCATCCAATTTTCATAGAAATTAGTCCATATTTGATGGATAATCCAGAAATATTATGAATTTTATCCCTTTCTACCTAATTTCGCACATTTAAATGACTTTGTGTCTATTTTCTGAAACTAATTCAAATTTGAACTACAAGTGTGTGATAGTTTGCTCTGAATTTTTTTCAAAAATCATTTTAAGGTACATAAGTAGTGGTTATATCATAGAACCGTCGACAGTTTTAAAAAATTTGATCCCTTTCAACGAATATCCATGCTCACCATTTGGATCGTTTTTTCGAAAAACTCAAAGAAAATGAATAAAACCTCAAAAAATGAAATCCTTTGGCATGGAGTCCTCTTATGTGTACTAGTTGCTAGTAAAAATAATAAAATTTATTTTTTACAAATTGTACGGAAAATTCCTTCATGAAAAGTTCTATCATCTATAAACATCTATAGGTTTCAAGTAAAACTACCAAGATACGACCATTCCCGTGAAATAGTTTGTTATAATGTGCCCATATTTGGCACATAGGTGTATCGTGATATGATAAACAATGTTATCGAACAGAGTTTTTTCAAATTATTTCCATAAATATCATTTTTTATTTTCTAAGTGCCAAAATTGACTTTTTTTGTGAAGCAAGTACCAAAAATATGGTGCAAAATGGCACCAATCCAATTTTCACAGAAATTAGTCCATATTTGATGGATAATCCAGAAATATTATGAATTTTATCCCTTTCTACCTAATTTCGCACATTTAAATTACTTTTTGTCGATTTTCCGAAAGTAATTCAAATTTGAACTACAAGTGTGTGATAGTTTGCTCTGAATTTTTTTTAAAAATCATTTTAAGGTACACAAGTAGTGGTTATATCACAGAACCGTCGACAGTTTTAAAAAATTCGATCCCTTTCAACGAATATCCATGCTCACCATTTGGATCGTTTTTTCGAAAAACTCACACTAGTAGGAAAAAGGCTATCAGTGGCGCACTGTTTTTTAATTCTGTGGCGCACGGCTGGTCGCCACTGAATCGCCGCCACTAAATTATTTTTCTGTGGCGCACCTTGTCCGTGCGCCACAGAAAGTTAAAATTTCTGTGGCGCACCGCAGCTGGTGCGCCACAGAAAGGCCTCGGCTGGTATCAGCATATATATTCTGTGGCGCACCTCTGCCTGGTGCGCCACAGAAATATGTGCGCCACAAAAACTGTAGAAAGTGCGCCACAAAAATGTGAATCAGAAAAATACAGAAAAATCGATTTTTCTGTACAAATACAATTATACAGAATTAATTACACATATTTATATAGAAATACAGGTATATTAATTTGACAGGTAAATGAAAACACATTAATCACACATATATTACTTAGTGCCCGACATACATATATATGTACATATAGTCACAAAGTGGCGAATGTAGTACATCGGCGTCATGATACAAAAGTTCATCGCTATTATATTACAAAAGTTCATCGCTATCAAAAGTAGTACATCGGCGATGATGATGGTGAGCAAGGGCGGGAGCATGATCATGATCGAGTCTTCTTCGGTAGCGGCGCCGGGAACGGTTTAAAGCCGTCTTTCGTCATCCACGTCCTGGAGTCATTCTGCAGCTTTAGTCGTTCTTCGATCTCCCTCTGATGCATCCCTAAAGATGGATTGGGATATATGTTGGTTAGTGATATAAACAGGGTATAATGTATTATGTAAGTAGAGTAAAGAACACAATCAATATAACAATGTTGCATGGATGGAAATCATATGGCTATCCTATTTGGGTTTCATAGCATAGCATATATATA
Source organism: Puccinellia tenuiflora (assembly GCA_012064385.1). Classification (NCBI taxonomy): domain Eukaryota; kingdom Viridiplantae; phylum Streptophyta; class Magnoliopsida; order Poales; family Poaceae; genus Puccinellia; species Puccinellia tenuiflora. Next base: position 1,312,382 of record QRDG01000416.1, read on the forward strand.
TAATATATAACCCTACACACATGCACTTCTACAAAATATACACTAGTAATGCTTAGCAAGGCTATCTTTTATAACACATCCTACCTCTGGGGTAGTGGTAGGACCCTGCCGTGTGAATGACATCTTCGACGATGATCGTTGATAACTGCAGCCGGATGCGATGGAACTCTTGTCTATAATCAGCATCGGTGAGATCATCCGTCTTCTTTACCCATTCCTGGAGACTAGATGGAAGCTTCGTTAGCTCTGCATCCCGGACAAGCGCTTTAAGGTGATGGAGGGCGTAGAAGGCATCCATATTGCTGCCAGGCAGCTGCTTGACGCAATTGAATCCGGTCCCATGCTTGAACTTGTGTGTGTTGTCCTTCGTGACAGATTGTGAGTTCTTTTCGAAGTGGCCTCCCTTTCGGGCATAGCCCTCGAGAGCCTCATCGAGAACACTCTTTATTCTGGTGTAATCTCTCTTCATGTTCTGATTCCCCACGTCGAGATAACAGGCAATGGACCACCTCGGGGATAGGACGATGAGTGCGCAGTACTTGTCCCTGCTCAACACAATTGAAATGGAATGTTGGACAAAAGATCAGCAATGGAAGAAATCCATAAGAAGGCATAAGATACGACGGTGGCGAGCGGATGTGTACTTACTCGAAAAAGAAAGGCACAAGGAGGTTGTTCTTCTTCTTGTTGGTGATCATGAGCCTCTGGAGGTACTCCGTGGCCATGGCCCGTGTCCTTGATCCTTCCACCAGCTGGCTATCACGCATATAGTAAGGATCCACCATCACGACGTACGGAGTATTATCTCTCCTGATCTTCATCGCCACACTGAGCGCATATAGGCGGACTAGGTTATAGTCCAGCCGTCTAGAGTGAAACAGGTTGAAGATGTCCTCGTAGGCTATGAAGAATACATCCGCAGGGTCTTCCTGACGAAGTCCACCAACTCCTTTGGCACCTTGACCGAGAACACCGGGTAACTCGGATTCTTGTCTTTAAGAAGGAGGCCCTCTAGCGTGTAGATAGATTGTTGCAAAGAGAGCATGGGTCCTTCTGCAAGGTGGAGCAAGTCCTCAGATAGTATAGGCTTACCAGCTTCATGAACTCGGGGCAAGCCATCCCCACGGCGTGGTATCGTGTCTTCAAGACCCCGCATAATCTTAGCAGCTGGCTGGCTCGCAGAGGCTTTTGCTCCTTTTGATCTCTTCCTGTGCTTCTTCGTCTTGTTCTTCTCTGGGGATGGTTGGGGTGCAGTGAACCCCGCTTGAACCGTCTGGTGCAGTGTGTTAGGGCTAAAAATATTACCCGGTGCCACTTGAGCTTGATGATCACCGGCCTCCGGAGGTGTGTCTTGAGATAAACCATCGAAGACCAGGCGCTGTGTGCATGTAGTGGGACGGGAAGGTTGACCGTGTTGATCACGGAAGGGTTCTTCATCCACAGGAGGCATGTACAAATCCTCCTTGTAGGCGCCGGTGTTGAGGAAGTCATCGACATTGACATTATCTTCGGCATCGTCGAGGTTGGCACCAGCAGGTTCAGGGGCAACGGCTTTGTCCTAAACGTAAACAATAGCACATCACATACTAGATATAAAGGCGAAAATTCGGAAAGTCATGAAGTCGGAAAGTCGGGAAGTCGGAACTAACCTTGGACTGTGGAGGTACATACGTCCCCAACAATTTTTGGTGGCGGCTGGTGGCGGCGACGACCGGTGGTACCTTCCTGCCGGCCTCGACGGCTGCCTGTGGCGCCGGTTCATCCACAACATCTTTTTGTGGCCGCCTCGACGAGGGCCGAACGGGCGGGGGGGGGGGGGGGGGGGGCGGTGCTTCGAGGTGGCGCCGCCGGTGCGCCTGATCCCCTGAAGACCCTCCCCAAGACGAATTTGGCTCTTCGGCCATTCCATCATCCACGCGAGGCACTCTCCAAGAACCATGTGTTCATCGGCTCCCAGAGGTTGAAAGGGAGGGTCGATGCCACGGAACTCAGGCACTACCTCGGTCACCCTGACTCTCATCACGGCCTCGCTCATTGGTTTGTTGTGCATAGTTGTGGTCAGAGGTTGGACGAGAACGGCCGTTGCGACATCCTTCAACTCGCTGCCGGCCCCAACCCTATGCAGGAGTATGCAAGGCATGTCCTGGGAGTGAATATACGTTAAGCATCATGCATATATGAGATATGACAGTGTCATCAAAATCTTATTTATAGAAAATGCCGCGGTCTAACTAATTAGTTACCTTGGTGATGGAGTTGAGCTCGTCCAATGTCGAGACTAGGGCGCCGGTGCCGGCAACCGGCCTATCATTTTCCGGCCGCTCTTGTGCATTATCATTATTCTGTTGAGCCGCGGTAGGGGGCACCGGTGGGGTCACCAGGACCGGCGACACGTTATTGCTGGAGGTGCTGCCGGCGAAGCTGGGCACGTGTATCGGCCCTTTCTGACCTCCCGCATGCCAAGCAGCTATCCCCTCCAACACTGCAGGGGGTAAGAAACTCCGGAGCTTCTCCTGTCGCCACCATCTTGTCCACCATGCTGGAGTCCACCTTTTCCTGCTCTAGAGTCTCCACCTTCTTCTTTAGCGCCACAACCTCGGCTTGATCCCTAGCCGACTTCCTCCTCTCCTTTTTCGTCTCCGCGTCCGTGCTGTAGTACTGGAGGAACTTCATGCTCGTACCAAAGCCGGTCACACGGCCAGCTGACGTCGGACGCGATGACTTGTCCCTCCCCTTGTAAGTGTTCATCGCCCTGTTGAAAGTGTTGTCCCAGGGCTCCATCGACCCCTGGGACGACGGGCCGGCCTCAGCCTCTTCCTCCAACTGCTTCTCCTGCAGACAAAGAAAATTAAGGTGAACCAAGGTAGAAATCGAAGCAATGGACTTTGATATATCCGCAGTAATTAAGTTACTTACCAGCACTTTCTCGAATTCCAGCACGTCCTTATCGTCGGTGACGAACTCCCCCGTCCCCGGCTTGAGATAGTAGCGGGACCGAACAAAGTTTCGAACTTGCTCGTCCGTGATTTTATGCCACGGGTTCTCTTTGCCAAGTCTTGCAACCTCGGCATCCTCCTTGTCCCAAATGGGTTGTTTTCCAAAGTAACCGCCGCTTCCCAAACGGTGGTTACCTATGTTGAGTTCCCGCATATCCTTCCCCCACTTGGTCCATGCTTTAGCCTCCTCAGTTTCTAAGGACGCCTTGAATGCCTCGAACTCTTCTTCGTCGAGCATCGGCTCTTTAACATGTATCTCCTCCCAGCTAAGACCCTTATCGATCTTCTTCTTCACCCGGGATTTCCAGCTGCTCAAGGCATCGCTCATCTTCGTGATGGCTAAACTTTCCACCTTCTTATTCAATGGCTTCGGGAACGTGTATCGTTCGTGAAGCTTCATGAGGAGGGTTTGGACCAAAGCCTCATTTTCCTTGCTTCTGAGGTTGTGTGTATTGATCGACACGGTTTCCCGGAGCATGCACCCTAGTTGCATGCCGTACCCACGGGCAATTTCCTTAGGCTCCAAGGGTTGGCCACTTCGCGAGACCAAAGTGAACTCTTCTGTGATGTTGGCGAGCCCTTGCGGTGTCCGATCCTTCCTCACCTTCTTCTGCTTCTTAGCGGTGCGGTTACTGCCACCAGCACCGCCATCCGTCTGCTCGCCACCATCGGTGGTGGTGTGTTCGCCAACACCGCCATCCGTGTGCTCACCACCATCAGTGCTGGTGGTTTCCTCCTCTTCCTCTACCTCATAGTCACCATCACCGGCACGAGCCAGTTCGTCAGCCTCCCTCTCGTCCAACTGCTGGGACATAGCCCAGAACGCCTTGTTCTTTTCTCTAGCTTCGTCTTCGACGCTTATGTGCTTAGAAGAGCTGGGAGCGTTGGCCGACATGTTCGCACTGCATTAAAAAAAGGCAATAAGTTAGTACAACAAATATAATAAAAACATCACTTAATTTATCAACATATGTTAGTCGCAGTGTCCCATATGTCCTATTTTTAGCAAAGTCATGCCAAATTTCACGAAAAAATTTGGCATGACCTTTGCTAAAAATAGGACATATGGAGTACCCGAATTTGCCGGAACGGAAGTTAATCGACGTTCCGGCAATCTCAAGGGCCTCACGGGGTACCTGCACAAGCATTTCTGAAATAGGACATCTCGACGACACGATGGTCGGAGCACAAACAACAACGACACGATGGTCGGAGCACAAACAACAACGACACGATGGTCGTGGACACACATATATTCACAACACATCCATAATTTCTCACCACTTGTCGACGAGCTCCTCCGGTGGCGGCGGTGGCGGTAGCGTCGAGGTCTCTCCTCTTCAAACTGCATAGTTCATAAATCTAGGTTAAATTCAGGTTTTTCAGAAAACAGATAAAACATAGCATTTTGGCCTACATGATTTAGTCTGCTATAGTGTTTAATTTGGACAAACAATTGATGCCTATGAATCTATAGGTCTAGCTCTTTCTAATGATATGAAGTTTACAAAATTTGGTGGAGCAGATTAACCAGAATTTGCATGCAAAGGGGGCTAATCTACACTGTTTTTCAGACTTAGCAGTTTTTCAGGTTTTTCAGAAAACAGTTAAAACATAGCATTTTGGCCTACAAGATTTAGTCTGTTATATTGTTTAATTTGGACAAACAATTGATGCCTATGAATCTATAGGTTTAGCTCTTTCTAATGATATGAAGTTTACAAAATTTGGTGGAGCAGATTAACCAGAATTTGCATGCAAAGGGGGCTAATCTACACTGTTTTTCAGACTTAGCAGTTTCTTCAGGTTTTTCAGAAAACAGTTAAAACATAGCATTTTGGCCTACATGATTTAGTCTGTTATAGTGTTTAATTTGGACAAACAATTGATGCCTATGAATCTATAGGTTTAGCTCTTTCTAATGATATGAAGTTTACAAAATTTGGTGGAGCAGATTAACCAGAATTTGCATGCAAAGGGGGCTAATCTACACTGTTTTTCAGACTTAGCAGTTTTTCAGGTTTTTCAGAAAACAGTTAAAACATAGCATTTTGGCCTACATGATTTAGTCTGTTATATTGTTTAATTTGGACAAACAATTGATGCCTATGCATCTATAGGTTTAGCTCTTTCTAATGATATGAAGTTTACAAAATTTGGTCGAGCAGATTAACCAGAATTTGCATGCAAAGGGGGCTAATCTACACTGTTTCTTTTCAAAAAGGGCAGAAATGAATCTTAAACTATTTAGTGAATAAAAGTTTTTCTGAAAAATTGGAGAAAATTCCCTGAACTGCCTATGGTCATATAGGACCTACCTGTGCAAAAACCTCATCAAGTTATGTTCAAAATTTTGGACTTATTTCAAAAGTTCAGTTCTGGACATTTTGCAAATTCACTTAAAATAAGGCCAAATAAATTCAGAAAAATGTGAGACCACTTTCCCTAGACCCAACTTTTCATCCTGAATCTACTAGACATCATTTGGGTGCCTTGTTGTATTCAAAAATTTGAAGTTAGACACACAGGCATTTCCACAAGCACCTAGAGAGCATAGTTCGGTGGAGAGGGGAGGGAGGAGGAGGAAGATGGCAGGGAGAGAGGAGGGAGGAGGGAGGAGAGACCTGCGCAGGGGACGGCGTCGAGGCCGGTGTCGAGGTCCTCCGGTGGCGGCGGTGGCGGGGAGGCCGGTGTCGAGGTCGTCCGATCGAGGGCGCAGGGGAGGTGCTCGTGCACGGGCGGCTCCTCCGGTGGACGTCTCCTCCGATGGCGGCGGTGGCGTCGGGCTGCCGGCGACTCCTCCGGTGGCGGCGGTGGCGGCGGGCTGCCGGCGGCGAGCGGTGGTCGTCGAGCGCGGGAGGCCGGGGTGCGGGAGGCGGGAACGCGCGCGGGAAGTTTGAGAATTTTTGGGAATGAAACGGCAGCGCGGGGCTGGCCCACATGTAAGTGGCGGCTCCAAATTTCTGTGGCGCACCGCGGGAGGGGTGCGCCACAGAATCTTACATTTCTGTGGCGCATATCCTGGGAGGTGCGCCACAGAAATGTAAGATTCTGTGGCGCACCCCATAAGCGGTGCGCCACAGAATTAAAACGCCTAAACAGTGTGCTGTATTGGTTATGAGTTTTGCATATTGTCTCACACACATATTCATTGGTTACAAAATACACACAATGTCTCTTATGCTTGCATATTGTCTCACACACATATTCATTGGTTACAAAATACACAATGTCTCTTATGCTTGCATATTGTCTCACACACACACATATTCATTGGTTATGAGTTTTGCATATTGTCTCACACACATATTCATTGGATTTGAGTTTTGCATTGTCTCACACACACACAATGTCTCTTATATATACTTGCATTGTCTCTCACACACACACAAGTTAAACACACCAAAAAAGTCTTCGTCTCTTGGTTCCGAGCTAGCTTCTTTTCATTCCCTTCTTCGCGGTTGAAAACTTTAGGCCGGGCACCTTGAGATTTCTTCGCGTGAACGGACAACCTTTCGTAGGTAGGGAGGTCTTCCTTCTTTGAGTACTAGTAGTAGGCATGTCGAAGTACTTGTCGAATTCCTCCTCGATCTTTGGATCGCTTTCCAAGTCTTCCTCGTTGGCATCTCCTTCCATTCCGATGATGCTCCTCTTGCCCCTCCTCACGACAACACGACTAGGCTTTGACGGGTCGGTAATGAAGAAGCATTGCTCAACTTGGCTAGCAAGTACCCATGGCTCATTTTTCGCGGAGGCGTTCTTCGATTTGGCATCGGGTATTACCATGGTGGTGAAATACCGGCCTTCTTTGACGACGTCCTTGGCCCATCTCACACGGAACATTGGCACCAACTCTCCACAGTAGTTGAGCTCCCATATCTCCTCGATCTTTCCGAAGAATCTCTCCTTGACAGTAGCCTCCTCATCGGCGTAGGATAGCATAGTTACTCCTGAGTTTTGATATTCGCTATTCTTGTCTTTTTCCTCGGTGTAGAATCTGTAGCCGTTGATGTCGTACGCCTGATAGGTCTTTACGTTGTGCCCGGGGCCCCGTGATAAGGAGAATATGAGTTTTTCCTCATCCGTAGATGGCGTTTTGATCTTTGCTAGATCTAGCTGCCTTTTCTTGAACCAACGCGTGAAGGTGGAGTTGTGCTCTCTGGTTACGTCTCCCTTCTTCCTTGGCCGGCCCAGGTCGGTGTAATGTTGTTCGAGTAAGCATTTGTGCTCTTCCACCGAAGGCTCGATCAATTGTAAGTGTTGTAGCGCGACCCGGTGAGCCCTGTCGAAGTCGTCTTTTCGACCCTGAACGCCGACAAAGAGTGAGCGGGTGCCCTCGCGGTGACCATATCCATTGAGCCTGCCGAGGTGTTTCCTCATGGGCAGACCAACATCCTCGTTCTCGGTTCTTAGAAAATTCTGGCAGAAGGAGATGCACTCGTAGGTTAGAAAGCCCTTGGCTATGCTTGCGTCAGGACGGGCCCTGTTGCGAACGTATCCTTTCATGACACCGTTCATTCTTTCAAACGGCATCATGTAGTGCAGGAACGTCGGCCCGAGCTGCCTGATGTCATCAACGACATGGAGAAGGAGATGCACGCAGATATCGAAGAATGAGGGCGGAAAGTAAATCTCGAGCTCGCATAGTATCAACACGATCTCTTCCTGTAGCCTGTCGAGCTGCCTGACGCCGATCGTCTTCCTGTTGATGACGTCGAAAAAGTTGCAAAGAGCAAGCAGCGTATCACGGACATGCTCGTCCATTATCCCTCGAATCGCAACGGGAAGTATCTGCGTCATCAGCACGTGACAATCGTGAGACTTCATCCCGGTAAACCTCTTCTTCGTTGCGTCCATATATCTGCTTATCTTCCCCGCGTAACCATGAGGAAACTTGACTCCTACGAGACACCTGTAAAACTGCTCGAGCTCCTCCAAACTCATAGTGAAGCACGTCGCGGGAAGCACCACCGTGTTCCTCTTTAACCTTTTGCGGCGACCTTGAGTCCCTTCAGGCTGATCATCATCACCATCGTCGTCGTCATCACTATCGGGGGCCTGAAGATCTTTCCTGACACCAAGGCATTTCAGATCGTATCTTGCTTTCGTCCCATCCTTGGTCTTTTCCGGCATGTTGGAAAGAGTGCCAAGCAGACTCTCGGTGACATTCTTCGTAATGTGCATCATATCGAGGCTATGTGGCATCTTGAGGACCTTCCAGTACGGCAAGTCGTGGAAAACAGACCTCGCTTTCCATACACCCAGCAGCGGATCTACCTTCGGTCGTTTCTTTCCCGGCGCGGGGCACTCCTCCCAATTTCTCAACAGCTCGTCGATTTCTGTGCCGCTCCTCGGGCTCGGAGCTCCTTCGATCTCGTCCTTACCATTGAACAGGTCACCGCGTTTTCTCCACGGATGATCCATGCGAAGCCACCTTCGAGCCCCTGGGTACACGGTTTTCGAAGACCCGGGATTCCTTGGTAGCTGGAGATGCGGGGTCTTATCCATGCACCTGACACATGCGCAGAATCCGTGGCCTACCTGGCCAGATACATATGAGCAACCAGGATAGTCATGCACCGTCATGAGCAACGCGGCTCTCATGTCGAAATATTCTTTAGTGTAGGCATCCCACGTACGGGCTGGCGTCTCCCACAACGTGGCTAACTCCTCTTTCAACAGCGCGAGATACGTATGTATGTGGACACCTGCTTGTTTTGGCCCCTGAATGAGAATACTCATGTGTATGTACTTTTGCTTTGTGCACAACCACGGGGGAAGGTTGTAAGGCCATACAAACACGGGCCAGGTGCTATGCGTGCTACTCTGGTTGCCAAACGGATTGAGTCCATCGGTGCTCATACCCAGCCTTACGTTCCTTGCGTCGCCTCCGAAATTTCCGAAGGCGTTGTCCAATTCTTCCCACTGGCTAGCGTCTGAAGGGTGTGTCAGGATCCTGCCCTTTTCTGGATCTTCTTCGGGCTTCTCCCTTTCTGCGTGCCATCGCATGAGCTTTGCTTCCTTAGGGTCCACGAAGTATCGCTGCAGACGGGGAGTGATATAAAAGTACCATACCACTTTTCGAGGAACTTTCTTGTCCCCAGTACTACTCTTGTACCGTCCTTGTCCGCACACCGGACATGTGGTTAAGTCCTTGTACTCGCCCCGATAAATTGCGCAATCGTTCACGCAGGCGTGGTACTTAACGTGCGGTAGGTCAAGAGGGCACACGACTTTCTTGGCCTCCTCGATATTAGTTGGCAATGTGTTCCCCTCGGGAAGACGATCGTGGAAGAATTGCATGGTCTTGTTAAAGCTCACGTCGGTCCATTTGTTTGCCGATTTCATCTCCAGAGCATCAAGCGTTACTTGCAAGCGCGTATCCTGTGGCCGGCACCCAGGATACAACGGAGTATTCCCGTCTATCTCCATTTGCGCCAGCTTGGCTTTCTCTCTAGCGGTGCTCGTCTCCTTGAGGAGCAGCTCTTGAATATGAGAGTCCATCAAGCCCGACATTACCGAGTTATGCGTGTCCGCGTCTTCTCCACCACCATCTACTACTCCTCCACCATGTCCTTCGTCATGATCATCTTGCCCGCCGGCATGTCCTTCGTCATGATCATCTTGCCCGCCGACATGTCCTTCGTCATGATCATCTTGCCCGCCCTCATCAACATTTGCTGCCGGCGCTTGGTTGAAGCCTAGCATGAAACCGCGCCTGAGCAGGTGATCTTCCAATTGTCCAGAATCGGGGTCGACGAAGCTCACAAGTCTGCACTTTCGACACGGACATCGTATATGGCGCCTATTGCACCGAATCATTTCCGCCCTCGCTTCTTCCTTATATCTGCTGATTTGACCGGAGCTCATCATCATGACCATGGTTGCCTATGTTAATTAGAGTATGTTAATTAGAATTAACCACAACATGCACTCACACATACACAAACATGCATGTTCGACGAAAAAATTCACCATGACTTCCCCTAAAAGTAGGACATATGGGTGGTGCAAAAATTTACCGAAATGGAAATGAATCAACACTTCGGTAAACATCCATGCACCACGCCGGCGCAAACAACAAAGAAAAGCATGCATATACATATCCATATATATATGCATCCAACAATACCCACCTAGTAGATCTAGATCTAGATCCGTTACCAAGACGAGACCGCGACCGTGATCGATGAGTGAGAGAGTTTAAACTACAAATATGGAGGCTCTCCCAAGCCCTCACCAATTATATATCAAACAAAGTAGAGTTTAAACTACAAATAATGAAGAAAGAATGGACAAAATGCCATGAGAGAGAAGAGAGAGTCGAGCTGCAAGAAGGAGAGCTAGAGAGGAGTGAGGGGAAAGTGAAGAGGTACTCACATGCGCCACCTTTTTTAGATCTGCCACGCCCTTTCTGTGGCGCACCGCGCCCAGTGCGCCACAGAAATGAAATATTCTGTGGCGCACCACGGAAAATGCGCCACAGAATGTTGTATTTCTGTGGCGCACGGGTCGCGTGCGCCACAGATATCACCTATTTTGTGGCGCACTTGATGGGGTGCGCCACAGAATTCCATATTTCTGTGGCGCACCTGGTGGGGTGCGCCACAGAATATGGCCAGATATTTCCAACCTGGTCGACGGTTGTGGGACCCACCTTTTTTCTGTGGCGCACCAAGCACGGTGCGCCACAGAAATGTGACTTTCTGTGGCGCACCGTGCTTGGTGCGCCACAGAAAGTCTAATTTCTGTGGCGCATGTGGCCTGGTGCGCCACAGAAATGTGACTTTCTGTGGCGCACCAAGCAGGGTGCGCCACAGAAACATATTTCTGTGGCGCACGAAAATTGGTGCGCCACAGAATGTCGTCTGTCTATAAGCTATTTCCTACTAGTGTCAAAGAAAATGAATAAAACCTCAAAAAATGAAATCCTTTGGCATGGAGTCCTCTTATGTGTACTAGTTGCTAGGAAAAATAATAAAATTTATTTTTTACAAATTGTACGAAAAATTCCTTCACGAAAAGTTCTATCATCTATAAACATCTATAGGTTTCAAGTCAAACTACCAAGATACGACCATTCCCGTGAAATAGTTTGTTATAATGTGCCCATATTTGGCACATAGGTGTATCGTGATATGATAAACAATGTTATCGAACAGAGTTTTTTCAAATTATTTCCATAAATATCATTTTTTATTTTCTAAGTGCCAAAATTGACTTTTTTTGTGAAGCAAGTACCAAAAATATGGTGCAAAATGGCACCAATCCAATTTTCATAGAAATTAGTCCATATTTGATGGATAATCCAGAAATATTATGAATTTTATCCCTTTCTACCAAATTTCGCACATTTAAATTACTTTTTGTCGATTTTCCGAAAGTAATTCAAATTTGAACTACAAGTGCGTGATAGTTTGCTCTGAATTTTTTTTTAAAAATCATTTTAAGGTACACAAGTAGTGGTTATATCACAGAACCGTCGACAGTTTTAAAAAATTCGATACCTTTCAACGAATATCCATGCTCACCATTTGGATCATTTTTTCGAAAAACTCAAAGAAAATGAATAAAACCTCAAAAAATGAAATCCTTTGGCATGGAGTCCTCTTATGTGTACTAGTTGCTAGGAAAAATAAGAAAATTTATTTTTTACAAATTGTACGAAAAATTCCTTCACGAAAAGTTCTATCATCTATAAACATCTATAGGTTTCAAGTCAAACTACCAAGATACGACCATTCCCGTGGAATAGTTTGTTATGATGTGCCCATATTTGGCACATAGGTGTATCTTGATATGATAAACAATGTTACCGAACAGAGTTTTTTCAAATTATTTCCATAAATATCATTTTTTATTTTCTAAGTGCCAAAATTGACTTTTTTTTGTGAAGCAGGTACCAAAAATATGGTGCAAAATGGCACCAATGCAATTTTCACAGAAATTAGTCCATATTTGATGGATAATCCAGAAATATTAGGAATTTTCTCCCTTTCTACCTAATTTCGCACATTTAAATGACTTTGTGTCTATTTTCCGAAAGTAATTCAAATTTGATCTACAAGTGTGTGATAGTTTGCTCTGATTTTTTTTAAAAATCATTTTAAGGTACACAAGTAGTGGTTACTTCACAGAACCGTCGACAGTTTTAAAAAATTCGATCCCTTTCAACGAATATCCATGCTCACCATTTGGATCATTTTTTCGAAAAACTCAAAGAAAATGAATAAAACCTCAAAAAATGAAATCCTTTGGCATGGAGTCCTCTTATGTGTACTAGTTGCTAGGAAAAATAATAAAATTTATTTTTTACAAATTGTACGAAAAATTCCTTCACGAAAAGTTCTATCATCTATAAACATCTATAGGTTTCAAGTAAAACTACCAAGATACGACCATTCCCGTGGAATAGTTTGTTATAATGTGCCCATATTTGGCACATAGGTGTATCTTGATATGATAAACAGTGTTACCGAACAGAGTTTTTTCAAATTATTTTCATAAATATCATTTTTTATTTTCTAAGTGCCAAAATTGACTTTTCTTGTGAAGCAAGTACCAAAAATATGGTGCAAAATGGCACCAATCCAATTTTCACAGAAAGTAATCCATATTTGATGGATAATCCAGAAATATTAGGAATTTTCTCCCTTTCTACCTAATTTCGCACATTTAAATGACTTTATGTCGATTTTCCGAAAGTAATTTAAATTTGAACTACAAGTGTGTGATAGTTTGCTCTGAAATTTTTGCAAAAATCATTTTAAGGTACACAAGTAGTGTTTACTTCACAGAACCATCGATAGTTTTAAAAAAATTGATCGCTTTCAACGAATATCCATGGTGACCCTTTTGATTGTTTTCTGAAAAAATAATTATGTCTTTACCGTGTGTTTGTACACGGCAAAGAATCAGGTCTTTGCCGTGTGTTTGCACACGGCAAAGAAATCTTACGTTCTGATTGGTCAGGAGAAGTTTCACGCGGATCGCGCCTCTAAGCTGTTGGATCAGGAGGATATATCCTAAATCCGACGGTTCAAACGACATCCACCCATCCTCTCTCCTACTCTCTCGATCTTATCTTGTTTTTGGTCCACTCATTTCTTACCCCCTCCTACTCTCTCCTCCTCCACCCATCCTCGTCTCTCTCGTACGCCAGATCTCGGCCGGCGGCGAACGAGGCCCGCAAGGGCGCAAGCGGGGCGGAGGTGGGCGCGGGCGTCGTCCATCTTTCCCAAGAGGGAGAAGTAGTCGCTGGAGCAGCCGACCTCGATGCGGGCAAGGGTGTCGGCCTCGGCCGGGAGCTCCAGCTCCTCCTGCGATGGGCCGTGGCACCGCAGGGTCCGCTCGAGGCACCGCCTGAGGTCGACGCCGTTGGCGACCGCGACTGCATCGATGGCATGTGGCCACCCTGAGGCGGGGCGCGACGTCGGCGGCGGCGCCTCCCCAGCTCGAGGCAGCGCTTGAGGCCCACGAAGGTTCGGCCTGCTCAAGTGGCACCTGCTGAAGCGCCCTTCGGCGACGGAGGAGGCAGGCTCGTCGTCCACGGGTGAGCTTGATCCCGAGCTCGGCTTCCTCAATGACCACTCCAAGGCCAAGATCATGGAATGCTCCGCAAGCACACCTACACCGACGAGCTGCGGCAGGGCCTGCGCCGCGCGCGGCCATGGCGGGCGTGCACAGCCGACGCCGACGTCGGACGGGAGCACCTGTTCGACAAGGCCGTGACGCCGAGCGACGTCGGCAAGCTCAACCGCCTCGTCGTGCCCAAGCAGCGGCCGAGACACGCGCGCCTCCGTCGCTCGCCGACTTTCTCTCCACTCTCCTCCATCGCTCGCCGGCGGCGAGTGTGGCGGCGTGGTGCTCTCGGGCCAGGGTACAGGCCGGTAGCCCTGCCGGTGGGGCGAGGCAGTGGCGCTCGCGGTACTGCCCCGGCTGAGGCAGGAGCTCCAGCGGGCGTCCTCGCAGTGGAGGAGGTCCACCTCCGACGCTGTGCACGGCGGCGAGGGTGCGGCGCCGCCAGCCCTCCCCCAGTTTTTTTTAAAAGCTCACCCGTCTTTGCCGTGTGCCAGCACACACGGCAAATATCGACCCGTGGGGCCCACTTGTCAGCTGCCGGCCGTCAATGTACGCCGTCGGCGTCAAGTGTCGATGGGACCCACCTTTCAACGTTGCTGTGTGTCCCGATATTTGGCACACGGCAAAGAGTTCTTTACCATGCATGATATTGCCGTGTGTTCGTTGCCGTGTGCGGCACACGGCAAAGGCTTTGCCGTGTGTTTTCTAGTCTTTGCCGTGTGTTTCGGGCACACGGCAACGATGCGCTCTCCCGTAGTGGCTACGGACGAACGGATGCATGGATACACAAAAGCCCAGGATGCATAGGATATGTTGCCTACATCTTATACTGATTTTTCATAAGGATTGCTTTTTTTTTCGAAGAGCACTGCATGTGTTAACTTGGATAGAAAGAAAAAAAAAGCCAAAGAGGAGTGCAGCATTTTGAAGGCCGAGCTCCATGGAACTCGGTTTTTAAAAAATTCAATATCGATATTTTTTATGTTTCAAAAAATTCGGATATTTTTTTTTGCAGATATTCTCCAGATCTACAACTTTGCCAAATATCAACGAAAAATGCGATATATTTTGACCTGAGAAAAAATAACAAATTTGTAGATTTGGATATATGAACAGTGTACAATTTTAAAAACTTGCAAATTTTGCAAATTTTTTCATTTTTTTATGTAGCCTAAGATAATACGAATTTTGTATTGAAAATTTACCGAGTGGTAGATCTAGACATATCTACACCTAGATTTTTTTTTTAAAAAAATTTCAACACACATATTTTTTTATTTCGTTTTTTTAATACGGCTCCATAGAGCTCGGCTTCTGTTTGAATTTTCTGGCCAAAGAGTGGCTATAGTCCTACAAGAATGGCATGATGCCACAAGAGAGGAAAAACAACAACCGCAGGACTAGAGACGACCCAAACAATAAAAGAAGGGATTTATACTTCTGTGCCCCACTTGACTTAGTTTTTCTACCTGGTGCCCTACGGTCTTAGTTTTCCTCACTCGTGCCCCACTTCGCTCCACCCGAGCCTCCCCAAGCGGCCGAACGCAGTGTTTCCATTGAGTCAACTCCCTTTGACCGGTACTGCGACTCTCACCGTGGTTTCGCTGTTGAGTCACACGGTGTGGGCCCGAGTGCTCTCTCTCGCCCGCTGCCTTAACCCTAAAATAAAAAGGGCCCGCATGCAACTGCAATCAAAGAACACCGGCTATTTTTTCCTTTTTCTCCCCCGAAAATATCGTGGAGTATCCCCTCTAAGCCATTGAGCCCGGACTTAGAGGATAGCCCGGTCTGGCCGCTACCAGACAAAGAAGAAAAAGAAAAAGAAGTTAATCGTTTTTTCGTATGTGATTGGACGTGGAAGTGGAGAAGGCTAGTCTTTCTTAATTTATGTCTTCCAAGTTTCAATTATTTGCACGGTGATTAGATGTGGAGAAGGCTAGTCTAGCGGTCAAAATTTATGTGACGCGTTCAATTGCCATGTCCATTCGTGTACGCTACACTGATGCACGGTGAAGGGCCATCGCATCCCACGCATGCATGCATGCATGCATGCATGCATGCATGCATGCATGCATGCATGCATGCATGCATTCAATGTGCACGCAGCGTCATGCACGGGAAGGCCCTCGTCCTCGTTATCCTTGTAAAGCGAAATATATCTCAAATTTGATCCGGTGGGGATTCTGATTGTAACGGATATAAACAAATCTGACACATGTCATGGTTAAAGTGGAAAACAAGAACCAACCGGACTGGTGCGCTCAATTCAGCGCACTTGTTCCTTCTTGAACTTTCCACATGACCTCCTGACGATCCGCCGAGATCTTCTTTGAGGTTCTAAAGCAGGAGGCATAGATTGCAAGGGTACAACATCAATCGGAGTAGAGAGATCTGGCACAGCTTCAATCGCGGCAGAATGAGAACTAGTGTTCTCTGGCGAGTCAGTTGTTGTCTCGACATCATTCCCATCAGCGACTCGTGATTCATTGCCCCCAGAAGGAATGGAACTTTCCTAGAACTTGGCAATTGCCTGAGACATATAAAAGGACTTAAGCAGTCAGAGGAAGACCTAAAAGGGAAAAATGTTATGAAGAAAGAAGGGTTTTTCTTACATCATGAGGCATGTTAGTCGGAGAAAATGGAGCAAACCTTTCCACTTCAAAGGAATAAATTCGTTCATTGGTAAGGCTAGTGATGAAGTTGATCCACTCGCCATGGTCCCATTCTTCCTTCGTCGTTCTAAGGGGGTCACCGTTCCTGAGTAATTTTTTTTTAATGCTCAACGGGGGGCGATTGCCCACCTGAACGACTTCATTTTTCATAAATCCGATAAGTACAGGGGGAGCTGTGTCGCACACAAAAACAGGAGGAGGTGCGACATGCAATAGAGGCGGCATACCACCACGAGAGTACAACATGGGGGGGGGGGTGGGGGGGAGGCTACATGTAACGTCGTGGTCACCCCAGGGCGTCGCACCAGGCGAGGAGGCCACTGAGGTCAACTCGTCGCGGGGCGCGCACCAGCCAGAGTCGCAGGTGGTCCGAAACCATGCCTAACACGCGGGCGACACTGAGCTCCTCGGAGTCGAACACCATGCGGTTCCGCGACTTCCAAACACACCAAGTAATCGCGAGCAGCACCGTGTTGACTACACGCGGGTGCCATCGGGGGAGGTGGCTGGCCAGTCCGCGCAAGAGCGTCTCCATGTCGGCATCGGGTGAGAGGTGCAGCCCCGGCACCACGCGCGACCAGACCTCAGAAAGTCGTGGGCACACCACAAACAGATGGGGAAGGTCTTCATCACGGCCGGGACAGAACGGGCAGTGCGGCGACTGGACGCAGCCATGCCGGAAGAGGCGCTCGCGGGTCCTGGTCTTGCCGAGGCGTAGGATCCAGAAGAAAACCCTCACCCTTGGAGGGGCAAAGTTCTCCCAGTTGATGTGTTGGAACGGGACAACAATGCCGGACGAGTGCAGCACACGGTAAACGTCACCGGTCTTGAACCTGTCCGGGCGCCCAAAGGAGACAATGCGACGGTCGGGAAGCGGCGCGAGCCGGATAGCGCGCAACCAGGCATGGAGGTACACCAGCTCTGCACAGGCCTGGTCGGAGACACGGGGGCATACCTCCACGCAAGGCTCCCCCATGCCGTACGCACCAGCAAGTGTCGCCTCGGGGGATAGGCAGTGGGAGAAAGCTGCCGGCAGAGCCATAGAAAGCGGTCCCAGCGTCGTCCATGAGTCGCGCCACAGTGAGGTCGAGACCCCGTCACCCGGAGCCACACGAGTGATGCTACGGTATAGGGGGATCAAGGACTCGAAGTGGCGCCACGACGGCGTGGATGGCTCGGGGCACGGGCATAGGTAGCTTCGTCGAACCCAGCGAGTCCAGGGCGTATCCCGACCATCAAGAAGCCCATGTAGATTCTTCAACAGCAAGCAAGTGTTCTGGAGTTCGAGATCAACCACGCCAAGCCCTCCTTCAGCCTTTAGCCGGCACACAAACTCCCACGCCACCTGGCAGTCCCCCCCTGAACACACCGCGGCCGCTTTCCACAGCATGGCGCGACGCGGCCTGTCCATCTTGGCGACCACGCCTGTCGGCAGCGGTAGCACCGACATAGCGAGTGTAGGAATTGCCGAGAGAACTGCCGTGGCAAGGGTAAGACGCCCTCCGATGGGAATCAGCGAGGTGCGCCATCCCGGGATTTGTTGTGATATCCGGGTGGCGAGGAACTCCAAAGCAGACGCCGGGAGCTTTTGGTCTGACAGCGGGAGGCCGAGGTACGTCTATGGGAAAGACGACACGGGGCACCCCAATATGCCGGCGAGATGGGCTGCTCGAGCAGCCGACATGCGCACGGGAACGAACGTGCTCTTGTGGTAGTTGATGTGGAGGCCAGTCGCGCGAGAGAAAGAGTCCAGCACACCCCGCAGCCTTGAGATTTGCCCCGGATCCGCGCGAAGGACTATGAGTGTGTCATCGGCGTATTGGATGACATGAACGGGAAGGTCGTCAGCAAGAGGGTGGCGGAGACGGTCATCACCCACGTCCTCGACGAGAAGTGCCCGGAGCAACTCGGCGACAGCGAGGAAGAGGTACGGGGACAGAGGGTCACCTTGACGCAGGCCGTTCTTGCAGTTGATCCACCTCCCTGGCACCCCATTCAGCAAGACAGCCGTTTTCCCGGTAGAAAGGATAGCAGAGACCCACCCCCGGAAGGTGGTGCCAAACCCGCGCGCCTCTAGGATGTAGGTCCAATGCAGCCCAGTTGACGGAGTCAAAAGCTTTCCTGAAATCCAGCTTAAGGACCACGGCAGCGACCTTGCGAACATGACAACTCTGGACGAGGTCAATGGCGTATAGGAAGTTGTCGGTGAGGACGCGCCCCTTGATGAACCCGGACTGCTCGAAGGACACGAGGCGCTCGATATAGGACTGCAATCTGGTCGTCAGGATACGGGTGACAAGCTTCATCACGCAGTTCTGCAGGGAGATGGGCCTGAAGCCATCGGCAGTGACCACGTCCACCTTCTTGGGCAGCAAGGCGATGAAAGCGCGGTTCACACCATCTAGGGGCGCTGTACCGCCATGAAAATCGGTGAGGAAGGCCATAACATCGGGGCGGAGGAGGGGCCAGAATGCACGGTAGAAGGCGGGGCCAAAGCCGTCAGGACCAGGGCTGCTATCCACCCGCATCGCCCAGAGCCCATCGCGCGCCTCCTGCTCGGTGAACGGGGACTCAAGGGCGTCGAGCCCTAGCACGCGTGGAAGGACCCTTTGGAGGTCGAAGTCCCAAACCGGCGGCTGCGAGGTTCCAAGGAGATCGGAGTAAAACCGATGCAGGACGGCAGCTTTGTCGGAGTGGTTGACGAGGATCCCGCCATCGGCATGCAACACCTTGATCTGGTTACTGCGAAGACGCGCGGAAGCGCAGGCATGGAAGAATTTCGTGTTTTCCTCTCCCAGACGACAGAGACGATAAGTGAAGCGCTGCCGCCAGTAGAGGCTCAGTTTCCCGTATTCCTCCGAGAGACGGCCACGGACGAGATCACGGAGCAGGCGTTCGGGTGGGAGCAGCGCGCGAAACTCTTCCACCGTGTCCAGCACATCGATAACCTTCCGGCAATTTGAAATTAGCTCGGCAGGCCGCCGTCGCGACCGAGCCCATTTCTTCGAAGCGGCCCGCGCCCATTTAAGCGAGTTGACCAAGCGAGAGGCCGCGCACTCGCGCACCCGGTTCTGGCGACGGTTCCAGACGGAAGAGACCAAGGCCCTGTAATCTTGAGAAGCGGCCCATGAGCGTTCAAACCTGAAAACTTGACTCACCGGGGCGCGCGAGGAGGCACTCAGCAGCAGAGGAACATGGTCTGATGTGTTCCGTAGCAACGACACCAGCGACGAGTTGAACAACTGAGCCCCCCAAGCAAGGTTGATCAGCGCGCGGTCCAGGCGTACCATCGTGGGGTCGACACGCCCATTTGACCACGTGAACCGCCGGTCTAATAGGGGAAGGTCTTGGAGCTCCAGCTCGTCAATCAGATCAAGCAGCTCGCCAGCGGAGCCAGCGTCAAAGTTGTCATTGTTCCGGTCTTCAGGACAGCAGGCGACATTGAAGTCTCCAATGATCAGCCACGGCGAGTCGACGGAGGCGGCAAGGGCGCGGAGCTCAGCGAAGAGCACGGTGCGCCGCGCCCGGTCGCACGGAGCATACACGTTCGTCACGGCGAACCGCATGCCGTCCGCAGCCAGCTCAAAGACGGTGGTGAGGGAGTGCTCCAGCGGGCGATCGGAGATGTGAGCGACGGTGCGCGCATCCCACGCCGTGATGATCCCTCCGGACGCGCCCACTGACGGAACGGCAGAGAGGGCGGCGAAGCCGGGAGGGAGGAAGGACGCCGCCTTGGATGCAGTCACAGAAGGCAGCTTGCTCTCCTGGAGGCATATGATATGCAGGGGCTGAGCCGACAAGTTCATCTTCACGTCAGTGCATTTGACAGGATCGTTGAGACCCCTTGTGTTCCACGAGCTAACATGTAGTTGCTTCAGGAGATTTACAGCCATGATGCACAGAGGAAACAACACAAGGCAAGCGCACGCAGGCGCTGATGTACATCCACGGGAACGCGCACACAAACACCACTAGATAGAACGCACACACCCCAGGAGGCACCACGGCATACATAGGCCGGGCTAGGGTCTGACGGAAGTGCAGCTACACCAAGTAGGGGCCAAACACTAAACAGGACAGAGGAGATACTAAGTGGAGCGGGGGCAGACAGATGATCGCGGACTCGCGCGACACGGCGCGCACAGCCAGCAAAATCGCCGCGATCAGGCCCCCCCGGCGGGGGACGGTAGATCTTTATGGGGCACCCTCCGGCACCTCGGTGGCCGCCACCAGACGGCGGACCTCCTCCGGCGGCAGCTGGCACGCATCCGCCATGGCCAGCAGCTCGTCACGGCTGAACGGCAGCGGGGCGGGAGTGGACGATGTCGACGCCCCACCGGACTTCTCGGCGCGCAGGCGCACGGCACGGTCGAGCACGCTCTCGAACAGAGGGCCTCCCTTGCCCCGCAGACGTGCACTGGTGCGGGAAGGACCAGCAGTATCCGTGGGGGCGCGCCTCCGACGACGGGTGGGTGGAGGCTGGACGGGCACAACGACGGCGCCCGCGGCATCCGCAGGTGGCATCACATGAGCCGAGTCGCAGTGGGGCGGCACGAACCAGAAGGGGTCCGCGCACTCGACAGCGATCGCTAGAACCTGCACGGAGATGGTAGACGCGACGCCACGGACCTGCACAATGTTGTCGATGACCCCGATCGTCCCAGAGTCCAGGTTGATGTGCGGCATCCCACGCGGCCTGGGCTCGCCGGCGCCGGCCAAGACACGCGGCACACGGAAGTAGCCCGCCTCGCCGTGGTCACCCTGCAGCATGAGGTGGAAGAACGTGGGACACGTCGCGAGCTGAACGTCAACAGGACGCGGCACGCCACCGGGGGTGATGGCGGAGAAGGCGCGCGGCACGTCGACGGTCGGCGGGGCCGGAAGGCAGATGTCCAGAACGTACGCCGCGTCTGCCGGCGCTGCAGCGGTGGGTGCACCGGCCGTTCCTGAGTAATCGCAAATGAGTCGCCCGCCTCGAGGACTGTTAGGATCAATTCGCCACATTGACCAGCAAGCTATCAAATCTAAACTGGTAAGACCATGGCCCATCAGAGCTCGGATCTTGCCGTTCAGTTCCTTCACTCAGAATTCAGAGCCTGCCCGAGGTTTAGTTGGCAGTTCCCTCTCGGGATTAAAGGGTTCAGGAGACCAGGGCACCATCCTCTCTTCGCCTTCAGGAGACGATTCTTTGCAATAGAAGAAGGTTCTTTGCCAGTTCGGGACCTTGTTGCCCAACTGGAGCTTGGGAAATTTCGTGCATTTCCGCCGCTGAAAGGCAATGGCCCCGCACTGAAGATGATGACGGTTTCTTCCCTGAGTTTGGCTGTTACAAGTGAACAACGAGAGCCACATGTCCAGATCTGGCTCTATTTGCAGTTAGTCCTCGCAGAGAGTTTCAACGTTACTCACATGGAGGTAGGAGTTGGGGCCTATGTCGTGAGGATGGATCCCGTAATACTGCATCAGCTCACGCCAAAACTTCGATTCAGGGGGACAGAAGCCGCGATCGACGGCATCCACAAAATTCACAGCCTCTCCATCTTGGGGAATAGGTGCATCCTCGTCAAGAGGAGCCCTCCAGCCGCATTCAGACTTAGGAGGGAGGCGCCCTTCTTTTTCCAAAACTTCTAGCGTCTTGTCGAACACCTGGGATCTTTCCAAGTTGCAGAAGATAAGAGCATGTCTAATAGACCCTGTATTCGCTCGCCCCGTATCGAGCGAATACAGGGCCCTGTAATATATTTTCGCTTCGATTTCGAACACAAAATTTCATCCCGTCTAGCAAACCCCCTACTCCACCCCGTAAATTTAAAAACGAGAAAACGCGGGAGAAATAGTTCATCATAGTAGTACGAGTTCATCATCGATCATATACAAAATACAAAATGCGCGATATTAACATCGCGACTTCTACCCTACCCGGGGACAACGGCGCTTGGCCTCGCCGGAGCAGCGCCGGATCTAGCCTTGGCGGTCCTTGGCGATGAACGCCGCCACGAGAGCGACGTTCTCGGCCGCCTCCGCCTTCGCCGCGGCCTCCGACAGGGCCGTGGCCTTCGCGATGGCCTCCGCCTCCTCCTCGTCGGTCCGCGCGTAGAGCCATCCGGCGCCCTCGCCCTCGCCCTCGCCCTCGCCGGATCCGGCGCTGCTACCCTCGCCGTCGTCGAAGCGGAGGCGGCGGCGCTCTCCTCCGGTGCTTGCTTCTGGCGCCGCCCACGGCCTCCTCCTGCGCACGGCGGCGGCGCTCCTCCTCCTCCTCCTCGCGGACGAAGCCCTCGTACCAGGCCTCGTCCATGTCCGGCGTCGGCGGCCGTTCGTGTTCGAACCGGCCTCCCGGCGCGAAATCCGCCAGGGAATGCGGCACCTCCGCTCCCTGGACAAGAAATCGGAGGACTCCCCTCCGCTTCGCGCCGACAGACGCGCGATGCTTCGCGCGCCATGCCGCTCGCGCTCGGAGGCGGCGCTCAGCCCGGCCTCCTCCCACGCGGCCACCTCCAAGGCCGGCACGGCGGCTCGAGGAAGGCATGGTGATGGCGGACGCGGGGGTGGGCTTGCGGAAGCGGCGGCGGTGCTGGATGCGAAGTAATTGCTCGTCGGAGTTAGTGGCGGCGCGCGGCGGAGCTAGGGTTGCGAGTGGGGGGTTGGACCCCCACTCGCAGCCTTGCCCTGTATTTGTAGGGGGCGGGGGGGGG